>SNQJ01S0058343.1:60512-74339 GCA_010110895.2 Picea sitchensis | reverse complement strand
CTAGCACCCACTAGAAGGAAGCACTAACTCCCTGGTTTCTCTAGCACCAACTAGAAGGAAGCACCAACTCCCTGGTTTCTCCAGCACCAACTAGAAGGAAGCACCAACTCCCTGGTTTCTATAGCACCAACTAGAAGGAAGCACCAACTCCCTGAGTGTTTCCAGCACCAACTGGATGGAAGCACCAACTTCCAATCATACAGGAAACCAACCTGTATAACATAGAACAATAGTTCTCCCTTGCACCACCCTACCACTCTGGTTTCTCTGGCTGCAACCAGATGGAAGCTACAACTCCCTGTGTTCAAGCACCCACTTGAACCTCTGAGGACAACAGTCCTCCCGAGCACCTCCCAACCACCTTGAAATAAAAATCTTTGCTACTGAAACTTATTACAGTGATATAATGTTCAACAATGGCTTACCAGACTCATCACTGTTCTGCTGCATTTCATTACTCTGTCTGCCTCATTGCCTTCCTGCACACATCACTTGCGTTGTCTGTTCTTCTGCCTTTTATGCTCTGTGCGCCATACCCATTCACTGCACAGATCCTCTTCTGTTCAATTCAGCCGCTGCACTCTCCTCCTTCTTCACACATGAATCACCTTCACCAACAACAACCACAACAAACTCCAACAACAACAACAACCGCTTCTCTTCTCTGTGCCGTGTATATATAGCTTCTGTGCCTCTTGTGCATGCAATATTCACCATTCCTATGCATGCTCATACCGCACCAATCTCCTCCACATCTCAAGTTCTTTGCGTGATCATCATCGCGACTCTTCGACTTCTCTGGAAGTTCAAACATGCGTTCGACTTCACTGGGTGTTATGCTGAGATTCCTCAGCCTCTCTGGTAGTTGAGACTCTTCATCTTCTTTGGCATAGTCGAGCTTATCCTTTCTGTTTCAGTTACAGGCTCCAACCCTCATCCAGCTGTCAATTTCCCCCACGAATCCTCTTCATTCCATTGGCAGATTCCTTGTAACTCTTCAGCTCCTCTGGAAATCACACAGAAGTCTCTTCGCATACTCTGGTAGAAACCATCAATGGTTTCTAGTAGTTACACTGTGAGGATCAACATTAGCCCTCTGATCGTGCTCATTTTCACCTCCATCGTTGGATTAACTTCTGATGGGTTCTTGTGTTATTTACTTGTTTCACACTTTCACAATTCAGAGATTCTGCGATGAGACATATTGAGTCTTCATGTCACGAGCTCCGAAAAGGAGCTTGGCTGCTCTAGCTCCCTCCTCTACATGACCACAGGCGGTGACCTCCGGTTACACCGACAATTCACCTTTTCGGTATTTCTGCATTCGTATGATCCAGTGTCTCGACACTCCCATACATGATCCTTGAAATTTTGAGGTAGAGCTTATCTACACTAGGTCCTTCCTCCACGTGACGACATGAGGTGACCATAGGTTGCGCTAAAAGGGGCTGCGAACTTTTGATCTTCATCGACCCTGATCGACGGTCCGCGATCTCGATGAATCAACGGTCCAGATCTCATCGTGAATTCGCATCTCGCTGTTCCTTAGATGGAGATTCTCGTCACTCCAAGTCGCGATAGGCGAGACTCAGAGATGGAGCTCAGATCAATGGTCTAGGCTTTTGATGTATTGAGGATCTAGATCTCATCGTGAGTTCACATCTCACAGTTCCTTAGATGGAGTTTCTTGTCACTCCAAGTCACGATAGGTGAAACTTCGAAAAGGAGCTTATCTGGACTGATTCCTTCCCTTCTCGTGACCATGGGTTGTGACCACAGCCTTATGCATAAGTCACTTTCGCGATTTTGCATTTCGTGAGTCTGGAGATGAGACATCTTGACTCTCCAAGTCACGATCCCCGATACCCCGAAATGGCGTGGGATCAACGGTCCTGATCAAAGCTTGATTCAACGGCTGCAATTGAATCGCAATTTCGCATATCGCGAAATCGACATTCTTGTTGCATTGTTTACTTGCCTCTCCATGTTGCGATCCACGAAATTCCGACACAGACTGGAATCAACGGTCTAAATCAAAGCTTGATCTGATGGCTCGGATTACATCGCGATTTCACATATCACGATATCGAGATTCCTGATGTTAATAATCTTTGACATGTTCAACTCGCGATCCTCGAAACTCCGACATGGACTGGAATCCACGGTCCAGATTCAACCTTGATCTGACGGCTCAGATTTAAGTCGCGATTTTGCATATCATGATTACGCCCGCTTCTCCTTATACTTTAAAAGGTGCGCAGGTTCTCCTTGATCCAATGATGGTCGGGTCCTGCGCTTGGATCTAACGTCTGAGATCTGTCCTCCTGTTCATTGCTCTTCTTGTCTATATTCTGATCTGACGACCCTCATTCTTTCGGGAATTTTGAATGGATCCAATGATCAGAAATGCTTCTCAAGCTTTACGGGCCTTTGATCATTCGATCAACTTGAACTTATCTTCTGTTTTCCTGGTTGCGTTGCCTTTGATCATTCGATCTTCCTGAATATCACTGTGCTGCTCATCATCGCTGCTGTACTCAAGCCATCATCACTGTTGTACTTGCCATCAATGACAAGCATACGCTACCTGTAAAACATATCAAACATCCTCTACACTATCTCTTCTGATCTTATCGAGGTTGCTCTGCAGCGTCTTCCCAAAATACTTCCGGTGCCCATCTATTACATTCTTCCTGTACTCATGCCATCTTCATTGTTGTACCTTCCATCAATGACAAGCATATGCTACCTGTTAAACATTTCCAACAAGACATTTATAAGACTGAGGTAAAATCTTCCAAGGGATAAAATCCTAGGTTTCATGTTACTCAGGCTTACTAGCCTAACACCCCTACCATTCAAGGGATAACAACCACGGGCTTACAACCTTCAAAGCAATCATAACCATGTTTTAGCTTGCAAACAAGAAGTCTAAAATTCAAGGAAAATAAAGAATCCATAAATACATATAAGCTCAACATACTCAAACCTATTTCAATCTATATCCAGTAAACCATGCTTCCACATGCATTCCATGCAGGTCACTCAGATAAATTATCTCTGAGACTTAAAGTGTTTGCAGTATATTTTCGTAAGGAAAGTAAACATAAAGTAGATTACTGAGCTTACTGGGTATACAAAGAATAAATTTCCTCCATTTATCATAGTCTTCCAAGAGACAATAAATCCTAAGGAAATGTAATAAATGCAAAGAATGCAAATTATACATTCATTCCATCTCTCTTATCTTGTTGCTAATAAATTGTATAGTTCATAGAGTACATAAACATAGAAATCATATAGCTTGAATGGACATCAATTTCAAGTGAGAATAATTATGGACTTATCTGTTTATAAGTTGCTTTCCAAACAAATTGACTTAGGGTGAACAATTTTCCATCCAACCATAGGCTCTGTTTCACTAATCCTCTCTACAAACTATCCAACCTCGTTCCATGTCGTGATACCACTAGGGAAACTTAGACTTCTCAGGGAGTCATTGGATCATGGCAGAAACCCCTTCCTACCCACCAAGACAGGGCTTCCATAAACCTCCCAGATTCCTTCCCAGTTGGATTAAATCAGCACAAGGAAGTCACTTCACTACCTATGCATTTCATCAATTCCCTCTCCTCTCAGTGCCTTTTTCCTCTCCCAACAAGCATCAATTCACTACCCTTTTTCTTAGGTCAGGTTCATGGTTTTTCTGATTGAATTTCACAGTGAAAAACTGTGCTTCAAAGAGTCTATTAGTTGGGAAGTTTCCCTCTCTAGTGACTTTCTCCCTATATGATATGTCCGCTCGTGGGTTCTCCCCACTAGTTCCTCTTTTTCCAGAACTGTCTCTTCTATGTTTCTCTCTACACACACTGCACCCTCATGCATTCTCTCTCCTTTATTTTCCTTCCTCTAGAAGGTTCCCGATTTCCAGACATTTGTAGGTCAATCATGGAGATAGAAGTGGGTACCTATTGTACCCTGGATGACATTCTTCATCTATCCCAACCATTTCTCCATACTTCCATTATTATGGGTGGTTGGTCATTAACATATTTTTGGGAAAATGGAAAGTGAGAATTCAAAATTATTTTTTTGGCAATTTGGGAAAATGGATCTTTGGTGAAGGTTAACTAATTAGAAGGAAAAATAATCCTCAATCCCCTCAACGATTTCCACTTGTGGTATCATGGAAAGTTCTAGTGCTCCACTCTTTAGTCATCTTATTAGGCGAGTCTGTACATAAATTAAACAAAATACATTCATGTTGTTGGTCCATTCTAATATTTTAAGTCATAATTACAATAACAGATTGAGGAAAAATGGGTTGTTACACCATAGGAGGTTGAATCTTGTCCATGATAGGAAAATAGATCAACATGCACATGGGGAAATCCCCCACAAGGGAGAAATACCAAAAACGTCAATGTTTACATGTGTGAATATGATGTTCATGTTTATATGGGAGCTTATAGTTATGATAGTACTGAGAGTGGTCCTACTGATAAGGATCAATATTCATCCCAACCAAGTGGCTCTATGCAGACATAGAAGAGAATCCATCTAATGATATGATGTTTCACCCCTCCAAATGTTTCTTACAAAGGTCTATGTGCAACCCCAATGCTTGAGCCACTCACAATTATAATATTGTTGAGGATTTGGTTCAAGCACTAGGTGCTATGTTTTCCCTTGAGGTCTTTTAGAGCTACCCCATGTAACAAAAATAATTGTTGATCACTATTGGTGGAATTCATCCCTTAGACACTCATGTTATTACTTTTTATCTTGACTAGAGTAGGCCTAGAATTCCCCACCAAACATATTTTAAAATCCAAGTATCTTTGCATGGCACAAACATCTTTTGATGCATTAAGGATGACAAAGCCTCTACCTATGTGATGTCATTGTCTTGTTGGAGAGCCTTGGGTTATCCATATATTGTTACATCATCTACCATGTTGAAATCATTTGGTATTCATGATTTTAAGTCCCATGGAATCATTTCTACCTTTCTTGTAACTTTAGGTGGAAAGATTGTTTCAATTGAGGTTGAAGTAGTCAACACTCCTTTAGACTATAATATTTATTTAGGGCGTAGTTGGTTATATGCGATGATGAAAGTTGTGTCTTTGGTATTTAGAGTCCTCCACTTTCCTAATCAAGGTGAAGTGGTTTCCATAGATCATTTGGAATATTGTATCCCTGATTTGTGAACTAACGCTAGTATGAATGTTCCTTTCGTTAGTGATTCCAAGGGTGATTTCAATAGTGTTGGCGTTGGGAAGTTCAAAGATTCATATTTGATGGGCCCATTCACCCTCCCTCTACCAGTCAGTTCTATTAACTTGTCTCCTATTTGTATGCTTCCATCACGTAATATTGAATCACAAGGTTTTTCCTTGACATGTATTTCTATTGTAGGTCTTGTGATTTAGCACTTGATTCCTTCCATTATATTTGTTGTTAATTGGGACCCTTAGGTAGTGACTCATCCATTTGAGATTGGATTTTTAGGGTCAAGTATGTTTTTGAGTGCAGTTAATATTTCCTATCAATCTATGCAATCGACAGTCGTGAAATATGATCATAATTTCCATCATTATATGAAATATGAACAATTCAGTTTTCCCATTTGGGTCGTCAACCCTCCCAATTCATATGGTTTCTTGGATGATGATATGCCTTTATATGAGACTATATTAGAAACTATGAATGATTCTGAAAGACCATGGGAATATATGCATCATAGATCACTTTTCCTCCTTGAATTGGAGAAGTTAGAGGTTGGCACACAAATCCTAGTTTCATTTGGTGATATTGTGTGGTACGAATTTCCCATCCTAACACACAATGTGTATGTAGAAGGGAATTTGGAGAATAATTGAAAATTATTCCCATCGAAAACATATTGCTTGGCATATATTGTTCTCCTCATGATATTGAAGTTTATACTATCCTTTTAAAAAAGTTTCACGATGTTTACGCTTGGACCTATGAGGAGATTCCAGGAATTGATCATAGGATTATTGAACATGAAATAAAAACATATGAAAATAATAAACATATTCAACAAAAGATAAATCCGGTAAATCTGAAAAAGGAAGCCACCACCATTAAGGCAAAGGTTGAAATTTTTCTTTGTGTTGGTTTCATTTACCCAATTCCTTTGACTAAATGGGTTTCTAATCTTGTTCCTATTTCCAAGAAACAAGGTACCATTCAAGTCTATACTTATTTTAGGGATTTCAACAAGGATTTCCCTAAGGATAATTATCCTACCCCATTCATTGATCATATCATTGGTGAATGTGTCAACAATAAAATATTTTCCTTCATGGATGACTTCTCCAGTTATAATCATATTTAGATAAAGAATGAAGACTGACATAAAAATATGTTTATTTATCCTTGGGGTACTTTTTCCTATCGTAAGATGTCACTTGGTGTTAAAAATGTTGGTGCCATATTCTAGCGATTCATTTCACATGCTTTTAATGAAATCAAACACATTGTTGAAGCATATTTGGATGATTTAGCCACTCAATCCCAAAGTCATGTTGATCACCCATCTCATGGTCCTTACATTGTTAGTCATGTTTTGCACCTATGAATTAATAGGCTATGAAGGGTAATCATTTGTTTGATCCTCACAGTGGGATCTACATGAAGAATTACTATGTGTAAGCAACAATGCTACACAATTCTTTGTAGATATGTTGTATTTTTAAAGTTTTTGTACTTTAGAGATTTTTCATTTTTTTACATTTGGTTGATTCGGTTCAACACTTATCATGCTTAGTGCTTGATTTGTAGATGTTGGTGTCTAACCCATTCTATGCAGGTTTTTCAAATGACACTAGTCATAGAACCCAGAACATCGCTTCCACTGCATGGGTGATCTTATCGCCCATAGACTATCTAGTGAGTTCAAGGGGTTCATTCCTTGGTCTTGCGAAAACAATGCTGCAAAGTATACATAGTTATCAAAATTATATCAGAATCCATTGCTGTCAACATCCATGGGTTAGTTGTGTATTTGGATTTAGAGTTAGTGGTGTCACAACTGAACAATGCCTATCCTGTGACAAATCCTACGCTTCTTTGGAAGTATTTGAGGGTGCGATTTCTTAAGAGACAATTTGAGTTTATTACTTATGATCATGTTCCTAGAAGTTTAAATATGTTGGATAATTCATTGGATAACTATGTGTTGGATTGGAATTTGTTGCATTAACAATGTCATTTATACAGACATGCATGTACAATAAACATCTAAGATAAATCACCATTTAACTCATAAGCAAGAATTGAACCATATGTATAAATAAGATAAAAGGTCGATACATCGTGTCCATAAAAAATGCAATGAACAAAATTGGGCTACACGACTCATAATGATACAATATAAAAAAAATCAAGTATATACATCTATAGATTCTATAAAAAGGGAGACTCTTGTCTAGTCAACCCAAGATGCATGTGTCTCATGGTAACACACTTTCACATTGGCTACTTGCCTTAGTAGTAGGACAACAGGACATGGTACCACAATCACATGGATCTATAATATCTGGGGGACATCATCCACCCTCATCATGGGTACATCCGTAGTGAGCCCCTCAATATTCCTCTGCACCTCATAGAGGTTATGTGTGACATCCTCATCTCCCTCCTCATCCAGATACTACTATTCCTTGGATCTGTGGTGGTTAGAGTACATTCTTTCCATTTGGAAAATTCCCACATCTATGTCATACATTGTGATAATCAGTAACATTGCATAAAAATAAAAATATCGTATTTTTAAAATCACAAAAATGTTATAATTAAAAAAAAACAAAAACACATTTTCTCTTTATTACCTATATCCCCCCATTGTACTACGGGAGGGAGTACTAACTCAGGATAATTTCTGAAGTCAGTCCCTACATATGGATAGTCATCTATGACGAATATATTCTCATCCCACCAATCGAAGAAATATTAGCCAAATGTGCTCATGGGTAGGTTTCCCTCAAGGAAAGCCATTAAATCTATCCACTTCCTCATCTTGGGCTTATATGGACTAGTAAACTAATTAGATACATGTGGAAACATCTAAGGGACTCACTCTAGGAAGAAAGAGATGAGGATTGGACCATAACCAAACCATTTCTATCTAATAGTCCTACATTTAGTCAATTGATCCCTCACGTTGACTACCAATTTAGTACGCCAGTCATATACTATGGGCCTCAAACAATCCAATGCATAGTGTATATATGTAACCATTTTCTACTATTTCTCGACCCTAGTCAATAATGTGAAGGAATATACTCATCTATGGTACCAATAGCACCACCTCTACCACCACCTTTCAATTCTAACGACTCATAATGTGAGGATAATCTTGAGGAAGTATATGTTATCCACATCTAGGTGGAGTATCTCATGACTAACTTATAAGTATTGCTAGTCAGGGTCCCATAATCCCATGATTTGTTGCAACAACATGTCATGTTTTGGCTTTGAAAAAACTTTAGAAGCCTGTAGTCTCTTAGTGCATCTAAGGTGGCCTCATCATGCACTACAACTACATTAACCACCTCATGCTCAAATGTTTTCCACTCTATTATCTTTATTATCCCTGTACATAGTAAAAGGTTATATATTAGCTATCAATCAAGTTTTTGAGGAAAAAATTCATTTTTTGCTATTTTGAGCATGGTCATGGATGTTCCTTGGGACATAGGAGGTCATGTATGGGTTTTCCATGGAACATCCATGGCCAGGACATTCTAGTCATGGTTTTTAGGTGTTGAACCTGTGACCGAACATATGTGTTCCAAATTGTGTTTGACGCCTTAGGATTTTCTATCTACATGTAAAAATGAAAGTATGGAAATTCAGAGTTTGAGTTGAGGGCTTACTTGGTCTAGAAGGAATGAAATTTCACTAGTTGAATCTATCATAATCTTCCCTATAAGTTTTTGAGGTAAAAATGAATTTTTTTCAAAGGTAATTTTTGGCAAGGTAAAATGGTAAAAATGAGTTCAATTGCCCATATATAGACCAGTTTTTGACCTTTTTTGGGTCCAAAACAACCATTTTTTCCCTTGTCAAAATGAATCCCATCATAACTTCTATTTTTTGCTTTGACATTGTTTTATGAGATTTACATTAACTTTTAGACTAGTATTGTTGATCATTTTTATAGGACTAATGGATCAGCTTTTTAGTATTTTCTTAAGGAAATCTTTAGTGATATTTGAGGTAGATGTTTCAATATAGCATATAATGATAGGTTTTTACTTGCATTATATCTTGCACTATCAACCATAATTTGTGTCGACATTATTCCTTAGTTTTTCTCCAGTCAATTTGTGACTTATCCTCTCTTATATGATGCGGTCGTAACTTGTATGGCAATGCCTAACCTCCATAGGTTTCTCTAGTTAGCACTCCTTTTTCCATTTGGCACCTATGCCAAGTTATTTTTCATAGGTCCAAGAATCTAGACTTATCTGTGCCATGATTTAATATTTGGGACTTCATGCTTCTCTCTTATCTTTTTTTGGCCATGTCCTAAAGGGGTTCCTGTTATATTGGTTTCTTTATAATTGCACTCGCTTATTTCCACTTGTGTCTTTGTGCATACTACTATAATTCCATTCACTTCATTATGATTATTTCCATTTTATTCACTTCTATCCTTATCCATTTACATCTATTTCCTTTATTTTGCGACCTATATCCTTAGAGAAGACACTTTCATGAGTGAACACAATTTGCCCATCACCTTTTTTTTAATTTGATTTATATAGGTCTATTCCATGCACTTGGAATGTAGTTGCATGCCATTGAGCCACTCATTTGATCCATTGCATCATACTTTAATCTCTTTTTCACACTTACCAAAACATAAAAAGGACACCAAAAAATCCAAAAACATAAAAAATAAAAGGGGGGAAAGAATTTCAATCTGTATTTGATTCAATTTGAGTGGAAGTAGTGAGTCATTGTCACTATCCATATAATCACAGAGTTGGGATTGAATACCTTGGGCTAGGGGAATCCTCTTTTGGTGTTACCATCCTGAGTTGTGTGAGATTTTTCCAATGATTGATGAGTACTTTGAAGACTAGTTTTCATTCTCATTGGTGGTAAGTGTTATAACTCCTCCTTAGTCCACTCATCAATGCTTATTATTTGTAATGTATTTTAGCCATCAATTCCTCTTCTAACCTCATAAATTGGGGGACATATATTACAGCTCCATTTGACACCATAGGTCAAGGCAGATATAAAGGACCAAAGTATGCTATTAGATCAAGAAGATTTTTCTCACATAAAACTTGATTATCAAAAGGATATCAAGGTCATTATTTTCCTAATAAAAAGAGTGGCCAACCATAGATTTACCATAGATTAGACATGATCAATCATGGTTTTCCAATATTAAACCCATGGTCACCCCTTAAAGCTTCACAAATTATAAATTTACAAGGAAAGCAAAAAAGCTTTGAGTTGGAAAAAGCCAAAAGCTCGTGTGGTGTTGTGCATGGCTCACAAGTGCATGACATGCATTCCATGAAACCCTTTATTCTATCCTCAAGAATATATAAGTAAGAAAGACAAAGCTTAGGGAGGGGAGTCTATACGCAAGCATCCTAATGCTAGTGAATTGTAGTGAGAATACTTGATCATGATTTTGATACCATTGTTGAGTGTCGGGAAACAACATTAGTGTGATCAGAGTTCAGGTGAGAGCTATTAGCCATTCACTTGGCTATATTGTCATGATATAGTTCTAGATTATGTTTTTTCGATAGAGGTGGATTTGTGAATAAGGAAGAGGACTTTGGGCCTTGGAGACAAGAGTACAACGATGAATCTCAAGGTAATGATTCATGTTGTAACTCTCATTTAATAAATATAGATCTATCTTCTTTCCCCCCCCAAAAATATCTTTGTTTACAAATCTTATTACATTTTAATGAGGTTTTGTGTCATTCTAATTAGCTTGAGTTATTGGATTAGGAATGAGTAATGAGGAAGGTATTGATTAGATTAGTTATCTATTGTTTGATGAGGAATGAGGAAGGTATTGATTGTTGGATGATCGTGCAAGTTATTTGGTGAAGTAGCGGAGCTAGAGTGAGATCAAGCGAAAGTCATTAGAAACTTTGGAAAACCTTATGGAATCGAGTATTTTCCTCCCCTTTTTCGTTTAATTTTGAAAACACATGTTAATCTTAGGAGAAAGAAATGCATTATCAATCCCACTTTCTGTCTTTGAACCTCACACATTCAATGAGGGTTTGTTTGTTTATTCAAAAGTAGTTTTCCCTATAATAACAACAAAGTCTACAGAACAATCCTGCTTCTACACTTATACACAAATAAAACAACCAAAACCTTCCATAATTTCATTTTGGCATAATAAGCACACACCATTTGATTCACACACATGAACCCTAACTAACTTCAAGTTAATTAGTTCACCTACAATTCCAACAAAGTGACNCTAGGGTCAACTCCCATAGTGTATGACGTCAATGGTCAACTCCCTTGACATGTCCTCATGTGCTCTCCACATGGGATGTTGGGTTATAAGCCCAACTGCACTTATTCCTTCTCGAATAAGTGTTCCACTTATCCCTTCTCGGATAGGTGTCCTCACAGATCAACTCAACTCAATTTACAGAGGAGTACGATTTGGAGAAAGTTTGTCACACATAGCACTCCTTGTGGACTTCTAGAGGCTACACCCTCTAGAAACACTAGGGTCAACTCCCATAGTGTATGACATCAAGGGTCAACTCCCTTGACATGTCCTCATGTTCTCTCCACATGGGACGTTGGGTTATAAGCCCAAACACACTTATCCCTTCTCGGATAAATGCCCCACTTATCCTTTCTTGGATAAGTGTCATCACAAATCAAATCAACTCAGTCACAGAGGAGTACGATCTAGAGAATGTCTAAGGAAGCTGCAAACATCAACACTCCCTCTCAGGGAGGGAGGCAATCTCTGCCATGCCAAGTCTGCCACGGAAGTACTTAAACTTCATCCTAGTTTGGTAAGAACATCAACAACTTGCTCATATGTAGGAAGGTACTGCACCAATACTTCCTTCCTTTGCACCATGTCTCAGATGAAATGGTACTTGATCTCAATGTGGTTCAATTTGTCATGAAACACTATATTATCAGAGAGCTTCACACAACTTTGGTTACCATAATGAATAATGGTGGAATCCAAAACATGTTCAAATAAATTTGCAAGGAGCTTGTGAATCAATCTGTATTTGATTCAATTTGAGTGGAAGTAGTGAGTCATTGCCACTATCCATATAATCACGGAGTTGGGATTGAAGACCTTGGGCTAGGGGAATCCTCTTTTGGTGTTACCATCCTGACTTGTGTGAGATTTTTCTAATGATTGATGAGTACTTTGAAGACTAGTTTTCATTCTCATTGGTGGTAAGTGTTAGAACTCCTCCTTAGTCCACTCATCAATGCTTATTATTTGTAATGTATTTTAGCCATCAATTCCTCTTCTAACCTCATAAATTGGGGGACATCTATTACACCTCCATTTGACACCATAGGTCAAGGTAGATATAAAGGACCAAAGTATGCTATTAGATCAAGAAGAATTTTCTCACATAAAACTTGATTATCAAAAGGATATCAAGGTCATTATTTTCCTAATAAAAAGAGTGGCCAACCATAGATTTACCATAGATTAGACATGATCAATCATGGTTTTCCAATATTAAACCCATGGTCACCCCTTAAAGCTTCACAAATTATAAATTTACAAGGAAAGMAAAAAAGCTTTGAGTTGGAAAAAGCCAAAAGCTCGTGTGGTGTTGTGCATGGCTCACAAGTGCATGMCATGCATTCCATGAAACCCTTTATTCTATCCTCAAGAATATATAAGTAAGAAAGACAAAGCTTAGGGAAGGGAGTCTATACGCAAGCATCCTAATGCTAGTGAATTGTAGTGAGAATACTTGATCATGATTTTGATACCATTGTTGAGTGTCGGGAAACAACATTAGTGTGATCAGAGCTTAGGTGAGAACTATTAGCCATTCACTTGGATATATTGTCATGATATAGTTCTAGATTGTGCTTTTTCGATAGAGGTGGATTTGTGAATAAGGAAGAGGACTTTGGGCCTTGGAGCCAAGAGTACAACAATGAATCTCAAGGTAATGATTCATGTTGTAACTCTCATTTAATAAATATAGATCTATCTTCTTTCCCCCCMAAAAATATCTTTGTTTACAAATCTTATTACATTTTAATGAGGTTTTGTGTCATTCTAATTAGCTTGAGTTATTATATTAGGAATGAGTAATGAGGAAGGTATTGATTAGATTAGTTATCTATTGTTTGATGAGGAATGAGGAAGGTATTGATTGTTGGATGATCGTGCAAGTTATTTGGTGAAGTAGTGGAGCTAGAGTGAGATCAAGCGAAAGTCATTAGAAACTTTGGAAAACCTCATGGAATCGAGTATTTTCCTCCCCTTTTTCATTTAATTTTGAAAACACATGTTAATCTTAGGAGAAAGAAATGCATTATCAATCCCACTTTCTGTCTTTGAACCTCACACATTCAATGAGGGTTTGTTTGTTTATTCAAAGGTAGTTTTCCCTATAATAACAACAAAGTCTATAGAACAATCCTCCTTCTACACTTATACACAAATAAAACAACCAAAACCTTCCATAATTTCATTTTGGCATAATAAGCACACACCATTTGATTCACACACATGAACCCTAACTAACTTCAAGTTAATTAGTTCACCTACAATTCCAACAAAGTGAC
>SNQJ01S0058343.1:46977-58247 GCA_010110895.2 Picea sitchensis | reverse complement strand
ATGGGACGTTGGGTTATAAGCCCAACTGCACTTATTCCTTCTCGAATAAGTGTTCCACTTATCCCTTCTCGGATAAGTGTCCTCACAGATCAACTCAACTCAATTTATAGAGGAGTACGATTTGGAGAAAGTTTGCCACACATAGCACTCCTTGTGGACTTCTAGAGGCTACACCCTCTAGAAACACTAGGGTCAACTCCCATAGTGTATGACGTCAAGGGTCAACTCCCTTGACATGTCCTCATGTTCTCTCCACATGGGACGTTGGGTTATAAGCCCCATCACAAATCAAATCAACTCAGTCATAGAGGAGTACGATCTAGAGAATGTCTTAGGAAGCTGCAAACATCAACACTCCCTCTCAGGGAGGGAGGCAATCTCTGCCATGCCAAGTGTGCCATGGAAGTACTTAAACTTCATCCTGGTTTGGTAAGAACACCAACAACTTGCTCATATGTAGGAAGGTACTGCACCAATACTTCCTTCCTCTGCACCATGTCTCGGATGAAATGGTACTTGATCTCAATGTGGTTCAATTTGTCATGAAACACTGGATTATCAGAGAGCTTCACACAACTTTGGTTACCATAATGAATAATGGTGGAATCCAACACATGTTCGAATAAATCTGCAAGGAGCTTGTGAAGCCACATTGCTTCACGAACTGTCATACTTAATGCAATGTACTTTGCTTCTGTTGTGCTCAAAGGCAAAAAAGTTCGTTTCCTGCTACACTAGGAAACCATGGAAGATACCAAAGTGAAGCAACACCTGAAGGTGTTCTTTCTTTCCACTGCACTCCCTTCCCAATCAAAGTCAATATATTCCTGCCATATCATATCAATACTGGAAGTATATCTCAGACCATGTCGAACTGTGCCTCGCAAGTATCTCAACACATGCTTCGCAACAATCTAGTGTGTCTATCTCAGCTGACTTATAAACTGGCTAAGTGCACTCACTGCATAACAATTATTTGGTCTGGTGTTAACCAGATACATCAGTTATCCAACCAGTTGTCTATACAGAGTCAGATCAATTTCATCATAATCAGAAGAAGACACACTTAGTTTCTTTAGATTCGTCATCATTGGTGTAGTCACGGGTTTCAAGTTTAGTATCTCAAACTTCTTAAATATCTCAACTATGTACTTCCCCTGACTCAAGAAGATCTCATTAGTTCTTTGCCACATAATGTTCATCAATGTCTAGATGTCCGATGAAACTATAGTTTTCATAACATAAGTAGCAGTCATCCAACCAAATTGTACCACCAACGACATTCCCATAGATTTGTCGAAGGTAGTGCTTGCTTCTTGTGAACAACTATAGTACTGGTCGGCTGTTGTGTCTCCTCGACATTGTAGGAAGCCATATATATTTGGTCAGGACGTTGGCCATACTCAGAAGTATTAAACCCTGTTTGGGACGTGGCTTGAACAAGCCTATTGAACACTGTATTCAGATTGCTCTCAAACTTACTGCCTTCCGTATAGTTAGACAGATTTCACATAATAGCATTGCAAATATGACCAGGAAAAGTAATGATCATAAATATAATTATGATTATGTAGAATAGCTTAATACTTTTCCCCATCAGGATAGAGCATGCAGACTGGAAATTTCCATTGATATTCGTTAGGAATGTGAGGGCCATTGGACAATCGAGAGGCTGCAATGCATGAACATACATGCCAACAATATTCCTCTTAAGTTGTATTCCGTTCTGGACAAATAGCCAACAATGTTATTTATGTTGTTATGCAGAGATATCATATGCCAATAGTCCTCTGGTCAATCGTGAGTTGTCAAGATGAACATCTCGTGTGCAACAAACAACAGGGTCTCGAGCTGTCCAAGATTTGAAAACTGATGGGACCCATCCAACTTCCTTCCCTTCATCAACACGGACTTCATATGCGACTTTCCAAACATGGAAGTAGAAATCACACGATCTCCTTCGAAAAATGCGAGGACCGTAGCACATCACTCCAACTCCCTCACAGTTAGATTTGTGAGTTCCATTCAGAACACTCCTTAGGACATTGAAGGGTCGTCCAAAAACATCTAGATTTTTGGTAACATTTATCTTTCTTTGTGGGTCTGGTCAGTCTGACCACTCTAAACGACGATGGAGGGGCCTGTCTTACCGATTTCAAGGGACTTGGAGCAACGTACAGATCCCTGGCATTGCACTGAACAAACAATGCAATAACTATCAAATGGATTCCGACTTCTTTAGCCATCCACACATCTATTACTGTCTGTCACAAAAATTCAAGCAGTCAAGTTTCCCTGAAAATAAAATAAAATAACATTCCATTTCCTTTCAATTTCCCTGGGCCCTCCCGTGAGGGAGTCGAGCCCCGTCCTGCTCTGATACCATGTTAGTTTTTATTCATATGAGATATGAGAGATATTCAATATATTATTACAATAATGAGTGTTCCATATACAGGGAATATAAGGTGACCATCCATGAAAGGGTGCGTCCCTTGAATAATCAGATAATTATTTATTATTATCATTTACTTATTAATTATTATCTTTTGAGAATGTCTTCCCGATGTTGTCCAAACATTAACACTCTCTAGAGTTCTTGTTTTTTTAAAGGTTGGATTTAGTAACTATTTTTACCCCCGAATCAAAAAGTGGCGCTACTAACCTTAAAATTGACCCTTGAATCAAAAAGTGATGCTATAAGTAGCACTAGTTCTTTTTTGGAGTTAAACTTATGACTTCAAAGAATTTGTGGCCTTGACAATTGGTACCATTGCAAATAAAAAAACTCAAAATAGACTCCTAAATCGTTACTTGAAAATTTATTTATTTTTTAATATTATTTTTTAATTTACATTAAAAAATAAATGAATTGAAAAAAAAATTACATAAACGATTTTTTTCAAATTAAAAAAAACTAAATTAAAAAAAAAAAACTAAATTAAAAAACACTAGAAAATGTATTTATTTATTAATATTATTTTTTCATTTACATCAAAAAATAAATAAATTGAATAAAAAACTCCATAAACCATTTTTTTTCAAATTAAAAAAAATAATAATAATTTATTAAAAAACACTAAAATACTAAAATATTTTTTGTTTTATTTTTTTAAATTTGGGTTATGATTTTTTTTTTTTAAATTTTAAAAGTGTTTTTTTTTTTCATTTAAAAAAAGACTTGTTTGTGAAGTATTTTTACTTTATTTTTCTCAATTTATTTAGGAGCTCTTTTTTAGTTTTGTATATGTGATGGTTCTAGTTGTTAAGGCCACAGTTTCAATTAAGTTATAATTTTATCTACAAAAAAATATTGGTATTATTGGTAGCATCACTTTTCGATTTGAGTGTCAATTTTAAAGTGTTTGTGTTCAATGGTATTGGTTGTCAGTGGCATAATTTTAAATAAGTCAAAGTTTAAACCACCCCACAAAAAGGTGTTATTGACAGTGTCATTTTTTTATTATTTGGGGGTTAATTTTAGTGTTTTTGACCCAAAAATATGGGTTTTAAAAACTAGAATTCTCGTTTTAAGGCCACATTTCTAGTTAAGGTGGTAACTATGTTTTCCTAAATTCAAATAACATTGATGTCATATGAGCCATACAAGGAAATGGATGGGGAAAGAAGAGAACAATCTTTATTATAAGAATTCAAATATGAACAAGAAGATTTTACCCGATCTTGCTACTAGCACCTTTTTTCTCTCATTATAATGATTGCAATCCTACTTTAGTAAGGGAGTCAAGGAGTGACTCAACAAACCCTACTCAATATTGCATCAGACTTGGAGAACCGTAGTGGTTCTTCTCAAGAAGAAGATTTAGGACCAAGAGAATGTAGGTCTCAAATAATTTCTCCAACATAAGGGTGTGATGGTCTTCTCCCAACCATGGACCATCTATTTATGTGATTGGAAAGTGCTTCCAAATATTGGGGAGAAAAATCTAGAGTATACATGTGGATAGGATTCATAATATCCACTCAAGGCCTATGCATTTTACATTTATTTTAATTGGGGGGGTGTTGATTTACATTAGTTTATTAATGTTAGTGTACAAAGATCCATCTTCAATCTTATTATTTCCCTCTTAAGTTTCTTGTATATTCTATACTTAACTATTTTTTCCCTTTAAAATGTGGGTTGCAGGTCAGGCTATTATCAAGTCTGCAAGTTCACAAACCCGTAGACCCACAAGTATATACTTAGTTTATTTTCTTACTTAATCATCTCGACACTTAGCCATTTTTCGTTATTGTGGGAGTCCTGTTGTAGGAGATCAATCCATTCCTCATCCCACAAATACCCGTGTCCCGCAACCTGCAAACCCTCATCAATCAAATAGACCCCTCCTATTTCTGCATCATGCATAATTCACTGCTTACCTTTTTCACACTTAGTCAATTTCTTGAATGCGGATGCATGACACCCCTTCATTCCATTTTCCTTTTCCCCTAGACCCACAGTCCTGCATCCCACAATCCCACATCCTCCAGAATGACTCATTCACTTCTAAAACCTGCAAAATTGACCCTCTATATACTTATCCTTTTTTTCATCAATGTGGATGTGGGAGTCCCTCTTTCTTCTTTTTTCGTTATCCATACACCGCAGTCCTACATCCCACAATTCCACATTCATCATATTGCACTTTTCGTTCCTCATTTCACACTTCCATACTTAACCATTTTGTTTCTCATATCATCATTCCCAATGACATTTACTTCCCCACCACCACATTAGCCGCCACTTGTGTTAATCTAATACAATTATTAAGTGGCATGATCTTTGTAAAAGATTTGCAATAAATCCAAAATCAGATTGTGTAAACTAGCAACTTTGAAATAAGATCTATGACAATTGATAATCAAGGAAATACATGGTAAATTAAATAAATAATTAAACGCCCCGCTGTAAAAAGATTAGATCGACAGGAGCGCCACCTATTTAAAAAAAAAGAAACTTGTTTAAAGACATGTCAAATAAAATGAAGACTTGTGTTTCAGAGACACTTTCAACACCCTTGGACGTGAGACAACCAATTTCAGTGGTCACAGACATATAAGTGGTATTTTTCTCTCCCCCCTATAGAGAAGGGATTGAACAAGGTTTGGAGTTCAGGCATTGAATTTTTCAGTTGTGTACTTAAGGTAGTAGACTTCAAAGTATTGGTCCTCTAGTGTGCTGATAAGTTTGACACAGAGCGAAGAATCATTAAAATACAAGGAAAACCATTGATTTCTTTATCTCGTTCAATTTTTAGGAGGATGATGCGACTTCTCGACCCCACTATGTTCTTGAAGAATGATGAGGTGGATGAGTTTCTCAAAAACCATGGAGGAGGAGTAGAGTGTTGAAACATGGATTGAACACATAGGAGAATGGATCTTAGAGGAAGTGGTGGTGTCGAAAGACACCATAGAACTGAAGAAAAAATAACTCAATGAGAGAGAGAGTATATCCATGATGATGATCTGATGATATGATAGACCAATCACAAGGATCGTCTATAAATAGGTTTTGTTCTTGGACCAAAACAATAAGCTCGGGTGTAGTTGGTTGTACCTGTCCATAAAATGAGGATCTGGGATATGTTAAGTGGATATGAACCACAAATTTATTCGGTCATTGAACCAAATACTTGGTTGAACCACTCATTCGACAAGGTGAGGTTTACGGTGGAACAACATGTTCCAACACCCCCCGTAAACTCAAATTGGAGGAAAACAAATTATGCAACTTCTCCCTTGAATTTTTTATGACTGCAAAAGCTTACCTCAAGACGGTACAAAAACACTCCCGAGGAAGTCTAATCACTATCAATACAGATCAAGGCCAAAATATCATAAATCCATTGCAAATTGGTTGCAAAATCCATTGTCTAAACATGGTCCCAGTCGGTCAGTCAACTAGACAACAAGACAACACCAACTAGTCGACGAGTCAAATAGAAAATAACACACCAATATAATCAATCCAATAGTTTCTTCCAAGCTAGACAATTTTTGTATCCAAATGGTCTCTGTATCAGGTATAATAAGTAGAAGTATAACTCCCAACAACAGTTGAACATGGTTCGATCGGTCTCGGTAAATCCAAGCACATTAGTTGGGTTTACACATAAAAAATTTCAAGTACTCCCCCCCTTAAACATAGTTGAGGGATCAAATCATCATCAATAGATCTTCGTTGAAACACTAGTCGAAATACAATAGCTAGTCCAAATGCAGTCCAAAACACCTTTAGTTGAATGCCAAGTTGGGTTGAGTCTCAATCAACCAATATCCCAGTCAAGCTCTAGTCGACTATCAAGTCAGGTCAAGTTTGTGGTCAACCACTGCAAATAAATTAGTGATGAAGAGGAGCATTGTACGTCTGTATAGCCAATGAAACACAATTGTAGGAACTCTTCAAACATTTGGTCAAATGCACCCATGACCACTTGTCATCCAACCAGAGTCAATCCTAGTAGTCGGTATGGGTCCACGGTTTTGTCTTTTACATCTCTTATGTAAATATATGAAAGCATGATTTCCATGTCTTGAACGGTGAGGATGATGATCATAAGGCACAAATTTTAGTGTTGGTTGATCAAGCGATATAAGATTATGGTCTGATGTACTCTTAGGAGTATAGAAACCCAATATATCAACAACATTGTAATCAATGATAATATTCTCAGCTTCTGGCATGTTAGGAACAACCATCTCATCAATTGGTTCAATAGATTTCTATGTTGGAAAACCAGTTTGAACTCCACTTGCAACAAACAAAACTTCTCTGTTTACAGCAAGGGAAGGTGTAGGAAAGGAGTCAACAATGACATAATATCCAAGACTTTTTCTTGGTGTCATCGTCTTAGGCATAATAGGAGCAACAATACCCTATCCATTCTTCCCAAGTCCTCCTCTGGTATATCCCATCTTGTTAAGCAGTCGAGATCCTATACCTGTAGTGTGTTTTTCAAAGCTAGGAGAAACAACACAATAATTAGTTCTAAAGAATAAATCAACAACATATGACTTAGAAACAACAGTTGGGGGTGGAGAAGAAATGGGTGATCCTGAAAACTCAACAACATCAACACTCTTCTCACAAAAAACTGTACTAGCAACAATGGTGGAAGAATAAATATGCGAGTCTGGAAACTCAACAACAATCTTCTTCTCAATAGTTGTCTCAACATTCTACAGTTGGAAAAGTTGTTCTTCAAGGTTCTATTTGCAGTCCTGCAAGCTATGAAGGGTCTCATCCTTCTCATTTAGTTGCAGCAATATGGCATCATAATATTCCTTCAATGCTTGATACTCGTTAAACAATCGATTTTATCTTATTGAAGAAGAGAAACTTCTTCATCATGCTCATCAATGGAGGCGTGCAAGTGGGAAACCTCAAGGGTCAGTTGGGAATTTGCTTCCATCAGCTGATTGAAATTTGTGCTTAACATTGGGTGAGGAATGGATTTCACTTCTTCCTCCAAGTCTTCAAGAAGTATGAATTTTCCTCAAATTCATTTGCAAGATTCTAGAAAAGCTTGTCGCAGTGTTCCCCATAGAAACGATCCTCCTGGAATGATCATTCACAACAGTTTGGAAAATTTCTTCTGTAGTCTTCAACTTATTTTTTAGTCCTGCATTCTTTGTCTTCAAGGAAACATTTTCTTGAGAAATGGATTTCACCTCCTTCACGAGATCATCGACAAGATCAATTTTGTTGTGAAAATCATTCACCAGATCTCGAAATATGGTTTCCATTGTATTTTTTAGGTAAAGATATTTCCTATATTTTTCATCAAACCGTTGTTGAAAGCTGGTTTGAAAGAGGGAAGCCTCATCTTTCAGCTGGGTATGGGACACCTCCAGTTTACTGCTCAATCATTGATTCTCAGTTTGCAACTATGCAATGACATTTTGCAAGGAAATGACTTCTGCACGAAGTCCATTGTGAGATTATTCCAAGGCGATGTCCTTCTTCTCATGAATCTCCTTAGATTTCTGAAGCATTATCGCTTCGTATTCGTCTAGCATGCCCATTGTTATTGTAGGGAAAGATCCAAGCACAAAATATATCTGGTTTTCCAAGCAAATAATCAACCAATCCTCACTCTATCAAATAGAAAAAAAAAATGTAAGACGAATGACAAAACGTATTGGCGAGTTCAAGAGGCCACCAAACAATGTATGAGAGATTCAGTCTAGAGATATTTTTATACCAACAACTCGACATAGAGATTTTTGGATTTGAGAATACCAAAGGTCAATCAAAATTTTGCACACAATTATGAATTGAGCATTTAGTCCACCATAACACAAAAAGTTGGATATGCAAACACAAGTTTCTCATTGTCCAGTCGCACAGGTCGCACAAGTAGATCCCTCCTCGATTCACGGTTTGTGGAGGTTGAATCGAGTCGAAATATGTAAGAATCATACGCCATTGAATTCAAAGGATTGACATACCCAGTCAAGTTGGGTCGAGCCTGGCTTCACATTGAGTTTTCAAGCCGCAGTCAAGGGTTTCGACCATCGAATTGAGTGCCAAGTCAACTGGCTATATCAAGGGTTGGATGGTTGAATTGAACAAAGCCACACATTGAGCAAGAAGAAATATAGTGGTTAATATCATTCGTAAGGAAGAGGCTGGTTGTTGAGTTGGCTACACGTGTATGTATCCACTAGGGTATCCACATGTATGTATCCACTAGGGTATCCATGTGTATGCACATCCAGACGAGAATCCATTACAGTTGGAAATACAAGGTGGTTGGCATATCTTCCAATTGACGTCAAAACACATATCTCAAACACAAAATTTGAGGTCAACTTTCAGGTCTCTCGATTGAGAGGATGGTCGACTTCAATTCAAATCTTCTCTTCCTTCCTTTGGAAGTCCGGTAAAAAATAATTGTAGTCGATAAAAAAACATGAACAAACAAGTCTACCTTCACATCGAGCCATCAAGAGTATGAAAAATCTGGAGTACTCCAGGTTTGGTATGTGTTGTTTCTCTGTGTATTGATGTTATGCTCATGGATGTTTATTTCCTGTTATGCATTTTCTTTTATATGCTGTGTATGTGATTTCATATGTGAATTTAAGTCTGAGAGAGTGAAAGGATGAGTTTCAATTGTTTCTCTAATTGAGCCAGAGAGATTCCTGCAAGGAGTGCAGTCGAATTGTCCGCAAGGAGTGCGTTGACAGAAGGGTTCAATTAGAGTTAGCTTTTGTTCTCATCCATCCAAAGGGTGCAGTTAGGCACAGTGCCGTGTAAGGAGTGCGCAGACCAGGGATAAGTCTCAGAGTTGCGATTTTGAGTGAAGCACCCAAAGACTACTGCTGCAGGTGTGCGCAAAGTCAGGGGAGGCTGAGCACTTGAAGTGTCAGCAGAGTTGCCGCAAGGAGTGCGAGCAAAGGGCTTCTCATTCCAAGAAGACTTGAAGTCGTGGAAAAAGATCAGGAGGAGTAGACCTTCAAATTCATTGAAGGATAAGCGCAGGGAAGCTGCTATTGTAAGTCCGAGATAAGCGTCGCAGGCTTGCAAGCAGACAGACAAGTTTTGAGGAAAGGAACGCAATCGTTTCGCAAAATTTTCCAGAAGGAGAACGGACGGTCGAAATATTCTGGGGAGATTTCGCGAAGTTCCGAGGACCATTGGATCTCGCAGAGGTGTAAGGAGGTTACAATGTAAGTTGTAGAAAGGTTCGAAGCTCAGGAGAGGCGGAGCCGTCGATCAGAACCACGAGGGTCGTCGGATCTACACATGATATCATGTATCAGGGTTTCGTAAGTCGAAGCTGCAAAGGGTTGCATCAGAAATTGCGATATCGCGATCTGCGATATCCCGACAAGATCAGAACCGTCCATCAGTGGGACGCGTGTCAGAAGATCCAGAGGAGTCGGGGTTCAAAGAATCGGGGTTTTCGAGAACAGGGAAATCTTACCGCTCGGAATCGCGAAACGCGATATCCCGACGGAAGAGTTGTGTGGGGCCACGGTCGGAGTTAGTGGAAGACAGGTGGCGAAATATTGGGGATTGGGAAAAAGCAAGTCTCGAATCCATCGACATCAGGATTCACGATCCCGCGAAGTCCGATATCCCGATAGAATTAACGGGAGTTGAGGTGACAACTCGCACGCGCGTCGGAGTTTTGTCACATCGGGTATCGGGAGTCGGCAAATCATAGTGCTCAAAATCGCGAGTAGCGATATCCCGATAAGGAAATTCCCGACAAAGCAGAAGTCTCGACAGGTGAGAGAAAGTCAGCGTTCACTGACCATCGGGTCTCGGGGATTCGAGAGCCAGTGATTGTTAGTGAACTTGCGAAGATGCGAGTTCTGATCCTCCGATAAGTAGAGAAAGGGGGATCGCGCAGAAGAGAATCTGTGGGTGCAGATTTCCCGATAGGGAAATAGAAGAATCTTGGAGTTCTTCGGGCCAAGAGGAAGAAGATCTTGTGGGAGAGGACGTGCCCGAGGGTGCGGCTGCGTCAAGCATTTACTCCCAAAGACTTTGAAGTGTTTAATTGAAGCAGGTCTTCCAAACCATAGTTCATAAGGTGTCTTGTCACTTTGTGGTCTGAGGTGGGCTTTGTTAAGAACATGGACTGCTATGTGTATTTCTTCTACCCAGTAGGTTTGACCAATGTTCTTCTCATTCATCATTGACCTGGCCATTTCCTGCACTGTTCTGTTTTTCCTCTCAACTAATCCATTTTGTTGTGGAGTTCTTGGGATTGTCTATTCTCTCTTGATCCCATGCTCATCGCAGAATTCCTTGAAGTCTCTTGACATAAAATCTCCTCCCCGGTCTGATATTACTTCCTTTAACCTCTTCCCTCTTTGAGTCTCAGTTAAAGGCTTAAATATTTTAAACTTCTCAAATGCTTCAGTTTTTTCTTTAAGAAAGGCAACCCAAGTAAGTCTCGAGTAATCATCGATAATCAACATGAACTAGTTTTCTTTCCCCGTGCCTTCCTGTCTTGATGGTCCACATAAATCCATATGAACTAGTTGGAGTGGTGTTTCTGTTGAAGTAAAACTCTTGGACTTAAACTATGTCCTGTTTTGCTTCCCTACTTGGCAGGGTTTACACATTGAATCTTGGGGCTTTGATATCCTCAGAATATCTTTTACTGCCTCGAGTTTTTTGAGTTTGATTAAGTGGTCAAAGTTTAGATGTCCAAGTCTCCTATGCCATAACCAACTTTCATCATGTCTGCTTAGATGACATTCTTCTCTATTTTCTTTCAACACATATACATTATTTTCTG
>SNQJ01S0058343.1:0-46967 GCA_010110895.2 Picea sitchensis | reverse complement strand
TCTTTATATGATAAGTATTATTTACATTCTTTACATTATCATACATATGAGCACCAACTCATTGTGAGGCTACAACCTCTATTTTGCAAGCTGCAACTTGCTGAGAGCACCAACTCCCTGGTTTCTCTAGCACCAACTAGAAGGAAGAACCAACTCCATGTGTTCAAGCACCCACTTGAACCTCTGAGGACACCAGTCCTCCCTAGCACCTCCCAACCACCCTAGATTATGAATATGAAATACTGAAACCTATTACAGTGATATAGTGTTCAATAACAACTTACCAGTCTCATCACTATTCTGCAAGATTTTTCTACTCAGACTTCCTCACTATCTTCCAACATGCATCTGCTACCCATTCTATTCTTCTGCTTTTTATGCTCTATGCACCATGTCCATTCGTTTCACAATTATTCTTCTGTTCTTTTCAGCTACTACACTCTGATCCTTTTTCATGCATGAATCACCTTCAACAAAAACATCCACGGCAACTCCAGCAGCAACAACAACTACATCTCTTCTCTGTACTATGTATTTATAGCTTTTGTGCACCTTGTGCATGCAATGCGCGCAATACCTCTGCACACTCACACCGCGCCGATATCCTCCACAACTCGAGTGCTCTGTCTGATCATCATCGCGACTCTTCAGCTTCTCTGGCCATTTTTCCACTCGTTCAACATCACTGTATGTTATGCTGAGATTCCTCAGCTTCTCTCACAGTTGAGACTCCTCGTCTTCTCTGTGATAGCCGAGCTCACCTTCTCTGTTCCAGTTACAAGCTTCAATGCTCATCCAGTTGTCAATCACCTCCACGAGCATCTTCATCCCTCTTGAAGATTCCCAGAGACTCTTCATCTCCTTTGTCAATCACCCCGAAGTGTCTTCGAGTCCTCTAGCAGAAACCATCAGTGGTTTCTGGCAGTTACACTATGACGTGCAACAATAGCCCTCCGATCTCCTTCAATTTCATCTGCACCATTGGATTAGCTCTGAAGGATATTGTTGTGATTCATGCGTTTCACACTTTCGCAATTCAGAGATTCTGCGATGAGGCATCTTGACTCTTCATGTCGCGAGCTCCGAAAAGGAGCTTGGATTCTCTAGCTCCCTCCTCTACGTGACCACAGGCGGTGACCACCGGTTACAGTGACATTTCACCTTTTCGGTATTTCGACATTCGTACCAGACACGATCCCCGAAATTCTGAGGCAGAGCTTATCTGCACTAGGTCCTTCCTCCACGTGACCACTATCTGCGCTAAAAGGCGCTGCAAACTTATGATCTTCATCAACCCTGATCGACGGTCCACAATCTCGATGAATCAACGGTCCAGATATTTTCACGATCTCGCATCTCGCTGTTCCTTAGATGGAGGCTCTCGTCACTCCAAGTTGCGATAGGTGAAACTCCGAGATGGAGCTCAGATCGATGGTCCACGTTCTAGGTGATCTGACGGTCCTGATCTTTTCGTGATCTCGCATCTCGCTATTCCTTAGGTGGAGGCTCTCGTCACTCCAATTTGCGATAGGTGAAACTCCGAAATGGAGTCAGATCAATGGTCTAGAATCTTGGTGTATTGACAGTCCAGATCTTATTGTGAGTTCGCATCTCGCGATTCCTATGATGGAGGTTCTCGTCACTCCAAGTCGCGATAGGCGAAGCTCCGAGATGGAGCTTAGATCAACGATCCACGTTCTTGGTGATCCGACGGTCCTGATCTTATCGTGAGTTTGCATCTCGCGATTCCTGTGATGGAGGTTCTCGTCACTCCAAGTCACGATAGGCGAAGCTCTTAGCTGGAGTTGGATCAACGGTCCAGAACAAACCTCGATCTGACAGCTAAGATAGTTTCGTGATTTCACATATCGCGAATTCGAGAGGTTAGGGAACCCCATTCCTTTGACTTTCCAGTCAGCGACATGACGATCTTTCGCCACGTGTCCTATGATTCGACGGTCCAGATTTGATCTTGATTCGACGACTCAGATCATATCACGATTTCGCATATCGTGAGTTTGAACCTCTTTCCTTTGAATTTCACGACTTGCGAAACTCCGAAATGGAGTCTTTGTGGTGCTCTGATTTTTCGCCACACGTCCTCTTGATCCAGTGGTCCACGACTATCCTTTCTGACGTGGTTTGCCATATTCACCTCCTAGATTTGATGACCTAGATCACACCTTGATCCAACGGCTAGGATCATTTCACCATTTCGCATTTCGCGATTTCGACACTTCGCGATTTCGACACTTCGCGATTTCACCACTTCGTGATATAGCCACTGCGCGATTTCTCCACCTCATGATGAAGGGTCTCAAGCCTTCAAGTCCCGATCTATGAAACTCCGAAATGGAGTCAGACCAACATATTTTGGCATTTTGCATTTCGCCTCTTCTTTCTCTTTAATGAAGGTGCAGGTCCTCCCTGATCCAACGATGGATGTACCCTGCGCTTAGATCGAACGCCCGAGATCTATTCTCGTCTACTGCGTGCTACTCCTCTCTGAATTCATATCTGACAGTCATTGGGGATTCTGGATAAGATCCAACGTTCACTGTTGCTCCTCCTCTTCCATTATCACTGCGCTGCTGATCATGTTGATCTTTTCCATCTCTGTTCTTGCCATCAATGACAAGCATACACTGTCTGTAAAACATGCCAACAGTTGGTTGTACTTGTCCATAAAACGAGGCTCTGGGATATGTTAAGTGGATATTAACCACCAATTTATTCGATCATTGAACCAAATACTTGGTTGAACCACTCATTCGACAAGGTGAGGTTTACGATGGAACAACATGTTCCAACACCCCCCATAAACTCAAATTGGAGGAAAACAAATTACGCAACTTCTCCCTTGAATTTTTTATGACTGCAAAAGATTATCTCAAGACGGTACAAAAACACTCCTGAGGAAGTCTAATCACTATCAACACAGATCAAGGCCAAAATATCATAAATCCATTGCAAACTAGTTGCAAAATCCACTGTCTAGAGATGGTTCCAGTCGGTTAGTCAACTAGACAACAAGACAACACCAACTAGTCGATGAGTCGAATAGAAAATAACGCACCAATATAATCAATCCAATAGTCTCTTCCAAGATAGACAATTTCTGTATCCAAATGGTCTCTGTATCATGTATAATAAGTAGAAGTATAACTCCCAACAACAGTCGAACATGGTTCGGTCGGTCTCGGCAAATCCAAGCACATCAGTGGGGTTTACACATAAAAAAATTCAAGTATTCCCCCCCTTAAACATAGTTGAGGGATCAAATCATCATCAATAGATCTTCGTTGAAACACTCGTCGACAGACAATAGCTAGTCCAAATGCAGTCCAAAACACCTTTAGTTGAATGCCAAGTCGGGTTGAGTCTCAATCAATCAATATCCCAGTCAAGCTCTAGTCAACTATCAAGTCAGGTCAAGTTTGTGGTCAACCACTGCAAATAAATTAGTGATGAAGAGGAGTGTTGTACGTCTATATAGCCAATGAAACACAATTGTAGGAACTCTTCAAACATTTGGTCAAATGCACCCATGATCACTTGTCATCCAACTAGAGTCAATCGTGGTAGTCAGTACGGGTCCACGGTTTTGTCTTTTACATCTCTTATGTAAATATATGAAAGCATGATTTCCATGTCTTGAATGGTGGGGATGATGATCATAAGGCACAAATTTTAGTGTTGGTTGATCAAGCGATATAAGATTATGGTCTGGTGTACTCTTAGGAGTATAGAAACCCAATATATCAACAACATTGTCATCAACGATAATATTCTTAGCTTCTGGCATGTTAGGAACAACCATCTCATCAATTGGTTCAATAGATTGCTTTGTTGGAAAACTAGTCTGAACTCTACCCGCAACAAACAAAACTTCTCTGTTTACAGCAAGGGAAGGTGTAGGAAAGGAGTCAACAATGACATAATATCCAAGACTTTTTCTTGGTGTCATCGTCTTAGGCATAATAGGAGCAACGATACCCTATCCATTCTTCCCAAGTTCTCCTCTGGTATATCCCATCTTGTTAAGCAGTCGAGATCCTATACCTGTAGTGTGTTTTTCAAAGCTAGGAGAAACAACACAATAATTAGTTCTAAAGAATAAATCAACAACATATGGCTTACAAACAACAATCGAGGGTGGAGAAGAAATGGGTGATCCTGAAAACTCAACAACATCAACACTCTTCTCACAAAAAACTGTACTAGCAACAATGGTGGAAGAATAAATATGCGAGTCTGGAAACTCAACAACAATCTTCTTCTCAACAGTTGTCTCAACATTCTACAGTTGGAAAAGTTGTTCTTCAAGGTTCTATTTGCAGTCTTGCAAGCTATGAAGGGTCTCATCATTCTCATTTAGTTGCAGCAATATGACATCATAATATTCCTTCAATGCTTGATACACATTAAACAATCGATTTTATCTTATTGAAGAGGAGAAACTTCTTCATGAAGCTCATCAATGGAGGCATGCAAGTGGGAAACCTCAAGGGTCAGTTGGGAATTTGCTTCCATCAGCTGATTGAAATCTGTGCTAAACATTGGGTGAGGAATGGATTTCACTTCTTCCTCCAAGTCTTCAAGAAGTATGAATTTTCCTCAAATTCATCTGCAAGATTCTAGAAAAGCTTGTCACAATGTTCCCCATAGAAACAATCCTCCTAGAATGATCATTCACAGCAGTTTGGAAAATTTCTTTTGTAGTCTTCAACTTATTTTTTAGTCTTGCATTCTTTGTCTTCAAGGAAACATTTTCTTGAGAAATGGATTTCACCTCCTTCACGAGATCATCGACAAGATCAATTTTGTCGTGAAAATCATTCACCATATCTTGAAATATGGTTTCCATTGTATTTTTTAGGTAAAAATATTTCCTATATTTTTCATCAAACCATTGTAGAAGGCTAGTTTGAAAGAGGGAAGCCTCATCTTTCAGCTGGGTATGGGACACCTCTAGTTTACTGCTCATTCATTGATTCTCAGTTTGCAACTATGCAATGACATTTTGCAAGGAAATGACTTCTGCACGAAGTTCGTTGTGAGATTATTCCAAGGCGATGTCCTTCTTCTCATGAATCTCCTTAGATTTCTGAAGCATTATAGCTTCGTATTCGTCTAGCATGCCCATTGTTAGTGTAGGGAAAGATCCAAGCACAAAATATATCTGGTTTTCCAAGCAAAGAATCAACCAATCCTCACTCGATCAAATAGAGAAAAAAAATGTAAGATAAATGACAAAACGTATTGGCGAGTTCAAGAGGCCACCAAACGATGTATGAGAGATTCAATCTAGAGATATTTTTATACCAACAACTCGACATAGAGATTTTTGGATTTGAGAATACCAAAGGTCGATCAAAATTTTGCACACAATTATGAAGTGGAGCATTTAGTCCACCATAACACAAAAAGTTGGTTATGCAAACACAAGTTTCTCATTGTCTAGTCGCACAAGTAGATCCCTCCTCGATTCACGGTTTGTGGAGGTTGAGCCGAGTCGAAGTATATCAAGGGTTGGATGGTTGAATTGAACAAAGCCACACATTGAGCAAGAAGAAATATAGTGGCTAATATCATTCGTAAGGAAGAGGCTGGTTGTTGAGTTGGCTACACGTGTATGTATCCACTAGGGTATCCACATGTATGTATCCACTAGGGTATCCATTTGTATGCACATCCAGACGAGAATCCATTACAGTTGGAAATACAAGGTGGTTGGCATATCTTCCAATCGACGTCAAAACACATATCTCAAACACAAAATTTGAGGTCAACTTTCAGGTCTGTCGATTGAGAGGATGGTCGACTTCAATTCAAATCTTCTCTTCCTTCCTTTGGAAGTCGGGTAAAAAATAATTGTAGTCGATAGAAAAACATGAACAAACAAGTCTACCTTCACATCGAGCGATCAAGAGTATGAAAAATCTGGAGTACTCCAGGTTTGGTCGAGTCGACCAATGCTACATCCGCTCTATGTCGAATTTATGAGTCGAAATTCGTTCTGCACCAATCGGGTTAGAGATATTATAGGGAATCATATTTATCTGGTTGATAAACAACAAAACCTTTCTCCCAGCCAATTTGGCATGCGTCCAAGTCGAGAATAGTCGACATCAAGTTGATTCAACCAAGAAATCAAATCCTCGAGGGTTTAGATCCAAAAGTCGAGCCGTGGTTAGATGGAGATGGGTGCCCAAACAAACAAAAAAAATCTAGTCGAGAAATGTTAAGTCAACGATGAGAGCCTCCAACCACCAAGCAATGGAACTCAAGAAACACTATCCAGGTTCAACAAAGAAATCACGAAAATAATTCTGGGCAGAACCCCGTTGAGATTGATATCAATCTCAGTCAATCCATATTGGAAGATTTAGTAAATGCTTGATAAACCATATCAAGCCACTGGCAGTTCTTCACTCGAAAATAATAAACTTAAAATGGATTTGACATTGCCTCTACAATTCCAAGATCAAGGAACCATCGACTCTAATACCATGTTGAAACAATGATTGAAAACATAAGAGAACTAATCTAAGAGGCAGCGGTGGGAAAGACACCATAGCACTAAAGAACAAATCACTCAATGAGAGAGAAAGAAGATCCCTGAAGGTTATATGATGATATGATAGACTTCTCACAGACATCATCTTTGGATCCAAGAAATAAGCTTGGGTGTAGTTGGTTGCACTTGTCCATAAAATGAGGATCTGGGATCCGTTAAGTGGACATGAACTACCAATTTAGTCAATCCTCAACCCAAAGACTTGGTCGACCCACTTGACAAGGTGAGTTTTATGATGGAACCACATGTTCCAACACAAATATTTTCGAAATTTATCTCACAAACCCAAGAATTGACATCAATTCTGCTAGAGTCGAGGTATGTTCTCTAAAGTATCCATATAAAGAGTTTCACTGGATTTTTTCAAGAATAATTGGAATAGAGTCCACGACCTTTGTGCAAAAACACATTGTGTATATTATCCATTATCGTTGGATATATTACACTCACCTAGGTAATTATTTTCCTAAGGTTGATAGTCTAATATTGAGGGCGTTTTTATAGATGAGAATATTCCCCTACAAATTAGGGTGCCTCTTACAAAATAGGGCACCTTCCTTCTTTAGTTCAGATTCAATTACACCTCTGTTACACTAGTGGAGGACACTTATGCATGTAAACCTCAGTTTTAACACATGAAGTTGCATGTTCACTAGGAGGGAACATATCACATGCATGCAACCAGGAGGGTGCAAATAATGTGCATGCATTAGTTTCTCTCACCTCCACATGTGTGACTCAGTTAACTGATGATTGCATGGACCAATTAACTAGGACTATGTGGCAAATTACTTTTGTTTCTGTCAATGAGTGTATAGATATCTCTAGATAAATACTATGTCACATTCACTTAGACATGTATATTATATCATGTGGATTATTCATTTTACTCATTCAGTTAATACAATTCATTCTTTCTCTCAAGCTTGTCTCTCTTTCTCTTTTCTCTCTTGCAAGCTTTGCATGAATTTTCTACTACATAGGTTTTCTATGACAAGTTTCCACAAAAATTCACATGGTGTTAGAGCTTTGATTCTAGGAGGAAGTGCATAATCATTTTATTTGTAGGTTCAGGAGGAAAATCCAGTACCAAAGAATGGAGTTTTCATCGACAATTCTTCTCAGGTCAAATAACTATTTCGAGCGGAAGATCAAAATTTTACATCAACTCAGATGTAGAGGATTATACTGAATAAAAATGGCTACAAAGGTTGATCCAACATCATTTATCGAGAAAAATAGGTATCTCAACCGCATGGATGAGGTCTACGACCTTATATACATGTCAATGTCCCCGAAGCTACTATTTCACATTGAATGTTGTAGTACTCTAGATGAGATTTGGAAAAAATCGGAGGATCTCTTTGGAAAATAAGATGAAATTAGAGGCCACTCGCTCGAGGTAGAGTTGAATTCCTTGGATCCGGGAAGCTTTGATAACATCCAAGACTTCTTCACAAAGTTCAAGTCCCTTCTTCTTCATCTAAAGGGATTTGGTGTTGAAAAATTAACTCAACACAATCAATTGATCCTTTATACTTTGTCAAAACTTGGTCGGAAGTATGCAATGTTTGTCTCAATGTTACATACAGTGAGATTCACTTCAAGAGCAACATGGAAAACACGAACATTGGATCAATTTATTGAGTCCTTAACACATGATAAAGATAAGCTCATCAAAATGGGGACAATCAAGGGACCCAATGTGCATGCACTTGTCATGCATGAGAGAAGCAACACATTCAATCCAAAGACCATACATAAAGGAAAGGGTGAGGTGCATTTTGAACACAAGAAGGAAGGAAATTCCAAACTCTTCGATGATTCCTCCAACTCCAAAGGCGGAAAGGGAAAGAAAGGGAAGTCTAAATCTGGTTACTACAACTGCGGCTACCATAAAAAATCAGCATGCATGAAAAATACAATAGATCTCATGGTGAAGACACTTAAAAAAAAAATATATCAAGGAATGCATTCCCGAGAATGCCAAGAATAATCTAGGAGACCAACCTCCATATAAAACAAGTAATTCTCATGCTTTAATTTGTATTCATTCTTCTCCCGATGCATGGATCTTGGATTCAGGCACATCCCATCATATGACAACCTCATAAAATGTTTTATCTTCTATTATTGCATGCATGGGTTCTCCCATCCTCATGGGATATGATACCCCAGTTGAGGTCACTAGACAAGGGAGAGTAGAACTCCAACATGTAAGTTTTGAGAATGTATTGCATGTTTCAAAACTCTCCATGAACTGACTCTCTATTTATCAAATAACACATCCTAGCATAGGAAAAAGGGTGGAATTCACACCTAATTATGTAACCATATATGACATGCATGATAAATCCAAGATTGTTGTTGGCAAGGTAAATCACAGGTCTCATTTGTATACACTCATAAAGTTTACTGCTAAATTTGATTCTTATTTACTATTAACGCATTTTAATAATGATAGTAGACTATGACACAAGAGTTTTGGTCATCTAAAATTGAAACACGTGCAACAACTCAACCAACAGGGAATGGTCATAGGCTTTCCCATCATACACTTTTCCAAAGGGGTTTGTCAAGGATGTGTTCTTGGAAAACATCCTCAAGAGAATTTTGAGAAAGGGAAGGCTTGGAGGGCCTCCTCTCCCTTGGATCTCATAAAAAATAATATAATGGGACCCTTTTCACATCCAACCATCAACAAGGTGAGGTACATGCTTACATTTATTGATGATTTCTCACAATACACTTGGGTGTATTTTCTTAAGAAAAAGTTTGAAGTTTTTGAGCATCTCAAAGACTTCAAAGCTCATGCAGAGACTCAGTCTGGGAGGAAGATAAAGATCCTCTGCAAATACAATGGGGGGAAATATGTGAACCAATATGTCCAACATATTTTTTCAGAGGCTGATATACAACTGCACCATACAATACCTTACACTCCATAGTAGAATGGAGAAGCCGAGAGGAAGAACAAATCACTCAAAGAGATGAGCACTTGCATGTTGCATGCAAGGTCTCTTCCTTCCAAGATTTGGGCCGAGGAACTTAAATGTGATAACTACATTCATAAGATATCTCCTCACATATATATCAAGGAAAATACTTCCTTTGAGGCATGGAGCAGTAGCAAATTGGAAGTCACCCACTTCCAAATATTTGTGTCATGCGTGTGGGCCCACATACCCTCTAAAAAGAGGAAAACATTAGATTTTCAAATTACCGCATGCATATTTGTGGGATATCCCGATGGTGTGAAGGGTTACATGCTGATTGATCCCTCAAAAGAAAAGCTCATTATTGAGCGAAGTGTCTAGTTTTAGGAAAATCCCTTGCATGCACCATTGGAGCCACATCCAAAGACCTCTGCACTTCCATCTGCACTAGACATTAGAGATGATGAGTCCACTCATTCATATCATGGCTTAAATATGATATCCAAATATGATTCATACGATGGTGAGCATGTCGAAGATGAGCATGCAGATGATGAGCCACAACATATGCCCAAGTGGGCACAAACCACCCTATAGGAAATGATTGACCTTGTGGGGGATACAACGGATCAAAGGACGAGGTCCCAGCTTGAGGATCCTCCTCATGCACTCACAAATATTGAACCAATGATGCCCATGCATTGCTACATGGTTTTATCTTTTGACCCATAGACCTATGCAGAGGCCACATGGAATCCCTTCTGGGAAGCCTTTATGTAGGAGGAGTATAATTCTCTCCTCAAGAACCAAACTTGGGATCTAGTTCTTCTTCCTTCAGACATGAAGCTTATCATATGCAGATGGGTCTGCAGGATGAAGAATGCAATAGATGGAAAAGTGAGTAGGTACAAGGAAAGATTGGTTTCCAAAGGTTTTTATTAGATCCATGAGATGGACTATGATGAGACCTTTTCTCTGGTAGAAAATATGGATTCCAATTGATTAGAACTTTCTATTGCAACATCTAGGGGGTGGGGATTTCACTAGATGAACGTGAATAATGCCTTTTCCATGGGGATATATTAGAGGATATCTACATGGAGTAGCCTCGGGGGTTCATATAGAACTCATCCTTAGTATGTTGACTGAAAAAGTCATTTTATGGCCTCAAGCAGGCGCCTAGAGCATGGTATGTGAAGATGGATTCTTATTTTCTTTCTCAACATTTTATTGGATATAAATCAGATCCAAATGTCTACATGCTAATAACCTCATACTCCTTATTGATCTTAGTTCTATATGTTGATGACCTCCTGATCATAGGAAGTTTGGCCTCAACAATCGCTGTGGTCAAAGACATTATGCATGACATGTTTTATATGACGAACATTGTAACATCCCCCAACATCCAACTGGGCTATGCCACATAAAATTTTCCGAACTGTATACCAATTAAAACATATACAAACAAAAACTCTTGTGGAACTTTGTATGTAAAACTTAAAACTGACAAATACATTCTGCAAATGTACAGATTCATACAGAATAATAATAAAAATACACATGCAACACACACAGGAATAACCCATAAAAATAAACACATACATAATAACGCAACATGTAATTTAACACAAAATGGAAACTTACCTTGGTAAAAATATCACCAACTGTGTGCAAACCTTCCATGAACCTCCCAACCTTAGACCACGCTGCTCATCACTCTCAGCAGTGGGTCACCCCCGAGATGGGACTAAACTCCACCTGGGTAAAGGGACTCCTAACCAGGATAATGTATCTCAGACAACAGGAAATACTTCGTCATAGGTGCCAACTCAAACTAACAACATACAGTCCCTCATTCCCCACATGTCTTTCCCAACCCAGGAAGTGTTCCCCTTATCTTCTCAATAGTCCTTCGGCTGCCCCACTTCCCTTCCAGGGCTTCAAAAACAGGTCAGACATGAAGTCTCAGAGCCTTGTAGCTGTAGTTTGGCACCTTCAGGAAATTAATTCCCAACAATTATCTCACCTAGATATAATTTCTCATGATCCTGACAACTCGCCTCTTCAATATCCCACTGGCCTGACAACCCGCTTCTTTAGTCCAACTCCTGAGCTAACCAGATATAGATACATGTATAGGTACGGGTGTGGGTACAGGTACATGTACTGGTACAAAGGACAACTGAATGAGTGAGTTAATGATGATGGAATGAATGAATGCCCCCCCGACAAATGAACTAAGTCCAAACTATATGTATGCATGTTCCCAACTTGACACTTGTCATGTTGAGAGCTACTTTGGCCCACTTGTCCCCATCCTTAGAACTTAGGATAAAATAATTAACCATATTTTATACTTTAAGGAATATTAATATAATATTCATTTTTGGATTAAGCTCCCTAGCTTAGCCCCTTATCCTTAACTTTTAGGCCCCCCGCTTTCCCTAACTAGTGGAGTTTAGTCCCCCATACTATTTTATCGTGGTCGGTCTACACACATCGATGTATTATATTAATGATAAGACATACACAAAATTAGGCTCACTAGCCTTTAGCATCTAGGCTCTCCAGCCTATTTCAACACATAAGCCACCTAGCTTATAATAACTGGTTCACCAACCTATAAAACAAAAAACATAAACTAAAGGCTCTATGGCCTCAAAATCGAGCACACTTAAATTTGATGCACGCAGTATCCTGGATTGTGCACACTTCATGATTTTATTGCGCAGTACATGTGTGCACTATACCATGGAAGGTGAATGCAAGATGATGTAAAACAACTCACCAACTTAAGTGCATTTGCATTTACAATTTGGGGTTCAGCCTAGGCGTATTATAGACATGGTTCCACTGCACTTTTTTCTTGATCTTGAGATCAGTCTGGATGCTTCAAGCATCAAACTATCTAAAAATAAATATGTCATGGATCTCTTGGTTAGATTCCACATGACCGATTTCAAGTCGGAAGCCACACCCTTTTTGTTTGGGGTACATCTTGAGGATGGCGGGGATACATCATTGGTGGAAAACACCTTGTATTGACAACTTTTGGGGAGCCTTTTTTATCTCACCCACACTTGACCAAATATCTCATATGAGTAGGGGAAGTTTCCAGATACATGTAGGAGCCGCATGAGCTACAATGGAATGTTTCCAAGCACATCCTCATATATGTTCAGGGCACTACTAGTTATGGGATCCACTATGCAACAAGTTGTGCATTGGATCTTGTGAGATTCAAATATTCTGATGGGACTGACGATAACACAGACCACAAGTCCACTTCTGGGTACATGCTTAGTTTGGGTTCCAGTCCCATCTGTTGGTCAAGAAAAAGCATTCAACAATTTATTTATCGTTGGTAGAGGCTGAGTATAGAGGAGTGGTCAACATCACTATTCGAGAACTTTGGCTTCATAACTTCCTCACTAATCTTGGAATATAGTTCCATCGTCCCACTATCATTTGGTGTGACAATCAGAGTACTTTCAAGTTTTGCAGAGACTTAGTGCAATGGGAGTAGACCAAACACATCGATATCCATATGCATTACATCAGAGAGATGATACATGATAGGATCAACAATTTGAAGTATTGTCCATCTTTCAAATAGACTATAGACATCTTCACCAAGACATTTACTGAGTAGAAGTTCCACTTCCTGTGTGATCGTCTTGGACTAAAGGACACCGTTGCTTAGCAACTACCTTTATTGCTTCTTCATTTTTTATCCATTGTACTTTGAGGGGGGGGTTTTTCCCATGAGGTTTTCCCACCTTCCTATATTTTCAATGTTCATTCTTATATGCATTGGAAAATGGGTACCTAACATGGCTTTGGTTGTCGGGATCCATTCATCATTTAAACCCTAATAGTGTTTAGGGAGGGTGTTGAAGATACTACACACTCACCTAGGTAATTATTTTCCTAAGGTTGATAGTATAATGTTGAGGGTGCTTCCATAGATGAGAATATTCTCTCCTAATAATATTCCCCTACAAATTTGGGCATCTCCTACAAAACATGGCACCTTCCCTCTTTAGTTCAGAGTTAGTTACACTTATGCTAGATTAGTGGAGGACACTTATGCATGACAACCTAGGTTTTAACACATGTAGTTTCATGTTCACTTCAATTTACTCACCAAGAGGGCACATATCACATGAATGTATCTAGGAGGGCACATATCATGTACATACATTAGTTTCTCTCACCTCCACAGGTTTGCCTCAGTTAACTGATGATTGCATGGACTAGTTAACTAAGATTAGGTGGTAGCTTACTTCGGTTTCTTTCAATGAGTGTATATATATCTCTAGATCACTATTATGGAAAATTAACTTATCCATGTAGATTATATCATGTGTATTATTCATTTACTCATTTAGTTAATACAATTCATTGTTTCTCTCAAGCTTGTCTCTCTTTCTCTTTTCTCTCTTGCAAGCTTTGTGTGATTTTTCTACTAGCTAGGTTCTATGTGACAAGTTTCCATGAAACTTCAAAATTATGCTATTCATGAAAATTCCATGATCTATTGGGCTCACATCATCTCAAACGAGATTTCATTTCAGCCGGGGGGCTTGAGAAAACTAAAAAATTCTACATGACTTCGTATTTGGTCTTTGTCATCGTTTACCGTCGCATATTCAAGGACTTGCCTAGAGAAATAAATTTTGATTTCAAGAAGGAACCAACTTTTGTCTGGTACTCGGTATTATGGAGGCACAAATCCCCATATAATTTTCATGCAATTCAAAATGGGTTTCTGTCTTATTTCAAGAAAATGATTCATGGCCCTACTTGTTATAGTGTCAATTTCCACCATTGAAGCATTAATTCTTTTATTGTCTTAGTCTTACATACATATCTTCCCTATACCTTCTTGAGATCTTATAAAAACCACTTTTTTGGAAATTGTATGCGCTCTAGAAGTTATGCATCATGCGTATGCATATGTTTCTCCAAGGAAAATTGTGCACAAATTAATAAATGGTCAATTTTTTTTGCTAATTAAAATTTGAATTACGGGTTTGGTTAGTTTCCTAGATCCTTTTACCCATACTCATCTATCTCTAACCAACTAGATATGGCTTAAATAAAGCATTTGGTACAAGGAGAAAGGTAATGATTAAAATTTACACCAAAGAAAACATCCATTTGGCTACATTTGCCATGTCTGTAAGCCCATATAAATCCAAACCTCTGTTGGTTATTGACTTAGAAACCCTTCTTTACAACCTTTTTTTATCACCTTCTTATATGCTTTACAACCTTTTTTTATCACCTTCTTATATGTCTAGGAGTTTCCCTTATATCCTCCTTGATTCTGTTGGTGGATCGAAGGTCAAGACCAAACTTTATAGCAAGATCTTGGGTGGAGGGACCGAGAGTCTCTTTCAACAGGGCGGTTCCTCACATGACATGTATGCAATGTAACTACCTAACTATTGAATATCTATAAGAAGCTCATGTTGGACACACTGACCACATTGAGAGGGGGGGGTAAATCAATGTGAGGATCTTTTTGCAACTTCTTAAAAAAATTTAGTTAGCTATCACCATTCAAAACATAATTAATCATTACTTCTATTCACACTTAGTTGCTTGCATGTAAACATATCTCAATGACATATATTAACAATAAATAACTAGGCGCCATCACAATAAAGAACACAAAGAACACTAGATATATGTATAAGTTTCTTTTGTATTATAGACTACAATCCTTGGGGTTTATCAACACCAACTGAAATGAGCACTAACTCAAAGATAGCACCAACTCACAATGCAAGACTCAACTTGCATATCTCAACACCAACTGAGAAGACGAATCCAATTCTAAAGTAAAAGACCCATCTTGTAGTAAGAAAACAATTTGTCAAATTGTGCCAAAGTCTATTCAGCTGCCAATTGGTATTCAACTGCCACAATTTTGCTTCTGCAGTTTTCCTGTCGTGATTCTGCTGCTGCAATTTTGCTACCGTGGTTCTACTACCGCGGTTCCGCTGTCACGATTTGGTTGCTACGGTTTTCCTGCCGCGGTTCTACTACCGTGATTTTTTTGTTGTGGTTCTGCTACCATGATTCTTCTGCCGCAATTTTTCTGTCGCACTTTTTCTGCCGCGAATTTGATTTATCAATAATACCTGCCTAAATAATATTTCATAAATAGATATTCAATATGCTCAAAGATCATACACAGAAGAGACCTTTTCTCTCTTATTTATACTTCTCCAAGTAGCTTCCTCTAGGGGTTATCTCTAACCAACTTACCCAGCTTCCTTGTTTTGGGGATAACCTACTTCTAACCACTTTTTCCACTTACAACCACTTTATCCAAAAATAGTAAATTGTCCACTTCTAGTTGCAACTAATTTATTTTTAATTGTTTTCTTGTTACAACCACTTAACCCATGACTAACCACTTTGATTGGTCAACTTATTCTAGGAGCTTCTAGAATAATTTGAATTTTTTGACCTTCTAGGGGCTTCTAGATAACTCATGAGGGTTCTCCAACTTCACATGGCCATAGCTCTCTAACCGTGAGGAGTTATGTGATGTTCCACATATCACTGGAAAAGACATGACATATACTATCCATTTGGAATAGTTTATCCTACAAATTCACTAATCTTAATTACATTATTCCTCAATCAAACTTAGGTTCCCTAATGACACTATTGGGCTACTGAACCACCTAACCAATTGGACTTTACAAAGTGTCTTCCTGTAAGGGCTTTCACCATAAGGGGACCACTTTGAGAACTTTATCCAAGAGTGTCTTCCCGTGAGGTATTTCACCATAAGGGGACCACTTTGGAGTTTATCCATTCTTCCTATCAACCATGACATGTCATCAATGATACAACTCCCTTTAATATCAACACATCATGATGACACCACTTGACATCAACCCTTTGACAACAATTACATCAATGACTATATAACCAATAACCAATATATCAATGATACAAACACATCACTATCAAAATACTTGACATCAACTCTTTGAGATCAATGAAAACATAGTACAAAAACTCATTCCTTCAAAATTAATTGTGTTTGTAATGTTTAATTTACAATTATTTCATATATGATGTGTAGAACACTAGTTTCTTTGATTATTCCATTGTATTTAATTGGACTAAGGGGTAGTTATTAATATAACTACCTCTTTGCGTAGATTTGTATGCTTGAAATTCTTGCAGGTTGCAGATGAAAATATCAACAAAGAGTGAGAAGATTTTAGAATTCAAGAGCGACATCGAATGCAGGATTGTCAGTGAGTTTATTCTTCTTCTTCTCAAGATAGTTAATTATTTCAAGTGAGTCACTTATACTATATTTATTGTATGTTATCTTTGGATTTTTCTTTCTTTACAATTATCGATTTGCTGCAGTAAGACCACTACTGTAGAGGATTTTCCACGAAAGTAGAACTCGTGACCATACTGGGGATATTTCTCTCCAGTGGGCATGTTTTTGGGATTTTTTTCTTTGTTTCTTGATTTGATCGTTTTTCTTTTGTTGTTCACTGCTTTCTTATACTTAGATTATAAACTCTTATTTGTCTAAGTCTTTCTTTACCCACTTAAGCCTGTTGCTTTCCTCTTTATTTATTTTTTGGAATTTTTTGAGCCACATACACACTGTTAAGTTATAACAGTTGCATACATACGTTCCCTCCAGTTAATACACTCATGTACATACGTGGTCTACTTTGATCACATGTGTGTACATATCTCTAGATAAGGTTTTTTAAAATATTTTTTGGTTTTAGGGTGTTGGGCTAGGTGTATGGAGTCCCTCTTGGGGTTCTAAGACTCTGTTTGGGTTTCTTTTTGAGTTCAAAATTTAGTAAGTTGGACTTTTTATAAAGAAAAATAAGGTTATTTGATGCTTTTATCATTTTGAGTCATGTTTGGATTTGCTCTTTATTTTACATTATTTTTTGGCTTTCTTTCGATCTCTTTACTGAATCTTGTGTTTTGGGCCTTAGGCTTAGTTTTTCTAAATTTTTCCAAGTATATACACTCTTTTCTTTGACAACAAAAGCATACATATGCTTCTTTTATATAAGAGTAAATCTCATACATACACACTTTTGTAGAGGCAAAAGCGCATACTGTGCGTAAGTGTACATGCGCTTATAAATGCCTTATAAGAATGATAAGGCACGTACGTACCCCCTTGTAGAAGGAAAATGAACGCACAAGATCTCATATACGCTACTTTTAGTGGAGAAAGGAGCATATGCCTCCAAAAATGTGATTTTTGGCTTGTTTTTCAACCTTTTTAAGCCTTATTTTTGGCTTTTTGAGGGTCTTTTCAATGTTCATTATGAGTTGGTATCCTTAGGTACTGTAGGGTGTTTCCCATTGTACCTAAGGCATATGTTATATCACGCTATCAATACCCTTGAAGGGTGTCCCATGAAGCATGGGTAATTGCACTGGGTAGGGATGGTTAGTGGAGGTCAGAGTAACTTCTTCTCACTCCTTCATTCATCGGTACCGAGACTTGATCAACCCATGACAATTTTCGGAAGGTCCCTTTCCACTTTTTAATTTCTTTGGACTTAGGACCTTAGCCACATGGGCTGAAGATTTGGATAATTTGTTTGTTTGCGAAGTTTCTCTTAGGACTTTTTAGTGGAGTGTTGATTTGTATAGTTGGCCTTAGGTTGTGTTTGTATCACCGATTTTGGATCAATGATTCAAGTTGGTCTACCAATCACTCCACTGGTCAATAAGGACCCTTAGTATTTATCTTTAAAGTATGGAGATTCCTCCAAGAAGGAGTGGGTTTTTATACCAATGGATTTCCAGAGTACGTGTGACACTTTTTCGGACGTGAACAATCCCGCAAGGGATGAATCTATGCATAAGAACATCATGGGAAAATTTCTTAAGGATACCAACCAAGGGAAACCTTCCCAAGGGTATTCTTGTGCTTTTCCTTTCTTCAAAAATGTTGGTTCCCCTTTGATGGCCACTTTTGACATTCATGGGTTGAATGTTGGACTACCGGTTTGGTTTTGAACCACTCAGAATGTCCCAAATTCTCTTGATGATTCTCAAATAAGTACCTTATGTCATGGGCATCTAATGGATGATGATCCTTACCTTATGTGAAAGTGTAGCTACTAGTAACAAGAAGTCTAAAAGGAATAGGAAGAGGAAGAATAAGAAGAAGAAGTCACTAGCATATACAAATTATGATGGAGACAAGTCACTAGCCTCTACAACACATGTTGGGGGGAAAAGTCTAGTCACTGCAAGTCATACTAGCAATATCTCACCAACCTCTGTGAGTCATGTTGGATATCTACAACTAGCCGTACAAGTCATGCTGGGGAAAAAAGCTCGATCCTTGCAATTCATATTGGAGTCTAGTCACTAGCCTCTATTAGTCATTATAGGAGCATGAAACCAACCTCTTCTAGTCATGTTGGAGATAGGTCAACAACCTCTGTGAGTCATGTTGAAGACTAGAAAGTAGCCTTTGTTGTTGGATAGTTGGTTGTCATTGATGTCAACAAGCAATGATTGTCATTGATGTCAACATAAGTGATGGGTGTATTTGGATAAGTCTCCAAAGTGGTCCCCTTATGGTGTAGCTATAAGCATGGCCCTCATGGGAAGACACTTTGAAGAAGTCTACAAGAAGCCCTAGAGGTGTGGTCATGAAGCCCAAAGTTGTTTGAGGAATAAGGAAATGAAGGACAGTGTAAATGGAGGTAACATAGTCATAAATGGATAGTCATTTTCATGCCATTTTTGGTGATAGGTGGTCGGCCACGTGGTTACTCACAATTGAGGGGTTATGAGGTCATGAAGTTGGAAGCCCCAAAGATGGGTTACGAATCCCCTAGTTGGTTACAAGACAATTAAGGAAAGGGTTAAGTGGTTGTAACAAGAAACCCCTAAAGTAGGGAACATGGTTACTTATAAAAAGTATAAATACACATAAAGAAGTATCTCATAAGTACATTCACACACATCTATATTGTTTATATATATCGTGAAGAACTTTTTTTCTATTGGCGAATATGATGTTGAGTTTGAGGTAGCAAGTCTGAGGGTGCGAAGGAAAGTCAAAGGTAAAAGTATTAGAGTTGCAGTAAATGTGAGTAACCCTAGTTTCAAAGGTATCTGTGGGTTACATGTCAGAAGGGCGTGGATTCAATAGAGAAAAGAACGATTATCCACGGATAATAGTGGAACTAGTCCCGAATCAGTGAAAAAGAGTTTGAAGAAGATGGTATCTCTTGTTTGCTGAATATGACATGCACCAAGTTTGTTTGCTGATATGAAAATTGTATGCACCAAGTCTTATTCATGAGTATAGGTATTTCATTTATATGTTTGGTTGAGGCTTGTATCATGGATGGTATGGCACATGTTTGAGGCATGACTTGGAGGCCTTTTTGGTATATGGTTTCTTATGTTTTGGTGTCATTGATACATGCTTGAGACATATCCTCGGTATATTGTATATGGTTGTTATGTTTCATTGTTAGAGGAACATATTTGTGATAGTGGAATATATTTGAGGCATATCTTATGGTATATGGTATGATGCATGTTTGAGGTACATCTAGTACATGGTTTGGATATTTGATGTTGATATGGTCTATATGAGTGGATCTGGTTGATATATTAGTGACACATACAGTGACATGGACAATGATAGGTTATAGGTTGATGCACAGTTGATGCATAGTTGATGATCAATTACAGGTTGATGTGACAGTGACAGGTTGATGTGACAGTGGCAGGTTTATGTGACAATGACACGTTGATGTGACAGTGACATGTTGGATGACCAGTTGATTATCAGATGCAATGACAGTATCGATGGTAGTGTTAGTTTGGTTTACATTTATATTTCATGGAAAAAATATGGGGGAAAAAAAGGGGGCCGTAGCCTCCTTTCGGTTGGTTACGAAGAAATCAGGGAGTTGGAGGTTCCATCAAGTTGGAGCCTGAGAATCAGGGGGTTGTAGCCTCCTTCTGGTTGGAGCTAGTGAATTCAGGAAATTGTAGCTTCCTTCAGGTTGGATCCTGTAAATAAGGGGCGATAGCCTCCTTCCAGTTGTAGCTAGAGAATTGGGAAGTTGGTGCTTCCAATGAATGCATTCTTTTGATATATACGGAAATAATTATGTGGTTTTCTCCCATTTGGGTTTCCATGCAAATTTTGGTGTACTGTGTTTCCATGGATGTTGATTATGCTCTGTTGATTTATACTACTCATGATATATTGATGATACACTGCTGATAAAATTAATGATTGCATATTGTGGTTAAAAGTGATAATAAAATTCTCATATTGATTCACCCCCCTCTCAGTATTCCAACAATTGGTATCAGAGCAGGTCCTTCAAGAAACAATTTAATCACTGGATTGAAATCATGGAATATGCTAAGATTGGAGCACCGAGGTTTGATGGTTAGAACTAGGCACCATTATGAGGAGTCTGAATGATTTGTTATTTTTCAAATTTATGCATTTCAAGACCACAAAGGATATTTGGGATAAAATTCAAAATATTTGTGAAGGAGATACCAAAGTCAAGAAAGCTAAACTTTAACCCCTTAGAGCTAAGTTTGAGCAATTGAAGATGAAGGAAGATGAAGACACTGCAACCTACTTTCTGCGAGATGGAGAAAAAATGAACACTATTAGAGGATTGGGAGAAGAATTTGATGAATCAATGGTCATTCAAAAGGTTCTAATATCCCTAACTATGAGGTTTGATCCTAAGATATCAGCCCTGGATAAATAAAAAATATTGACAATTTGAGCATGGACGAGCTACATGGAATATTCACAGCTTATGAAATGAGGATATAACAAGAGAACCTAGTCAGGAAGGAAGTAGCGTTCAAAGCATCCAAGAAGAAAAATAAGTAAAACAAGCAAAATTCAAAACCAGATTGTAGCTGCAATGATGATTCAGAGGAAGGTGAAGAAGTGGAAAACTTCGTAAGGAAGTTAAAAAGAGGAACCGACAAGTACAAAGGTATGCTTCCATTAAAATGTTTTAATTGTGATGGTATTGGTCATTTTGTTTCTAAATGTCCTTATGCTAAGAGTAAAGGTAGCGATGAGGAACAATATCCTAAGAAGAAAAATAAAAATAAAAAAGGAGACAAGAGAAGGAACAAAAATAAATTCTTCAAGAAAAAATTCTATTCAAAGGAAGACAACTACTCATCAGACGAGGATGATGATGGTGATAGTGATTCAGAAAGAGTACTCTTCATGGAAGTATATGATGATGAAGAGGATTCCAAAGAAGAAGGTGAAGTCAATCTCAGAGCATGATTAATCAGTGCCTTATAAGAACTAGGGAAAGAAAGAAAGAAAAAAAAGTCACTCAAGGAAGAATTAAATAAGAAAGAAGGATCTTGAAATTCCAACTCAGAAGAAATCGAGTAGATAATTACAAAGTTAAAAATCCAAGTAGAAGAATACAAAAGGATTGAAGAAACACTCAGAAATTAGTTAGAAGATAAGGAGAAGATGATTGAAATCTTGGAAGAAAAAATAGTCACCTTAAGAAAATATCTTCAGAAGAAATATATGCAACAAAATAACGCCAAAATATTGGATGATATCATCAACAGTCAAAGGAAATACTATGATAGGTCTGGGATAGGATACAACTAAATGCAAACAGAGAAAGGTTCTAGCTCCACGACAATAGAACAAGAAGCAAAACAAAGAAGCTATGCATAAATCGTTAGAGGAACTATCAAGAAAGAAGAATACAGGAAGACTCAAGAAGAAAATCACAGAGGAACCAGACCACCTAGAGGCTTTAGAACAAATAATCAACAATCAACATCTCAAGATGAAGAAGGATTTAGAAGAGAAACAACATTTATAAGATCCCCTACATCCAAGTATCAAACTATTTTTCTTAGTTTATGTTATTCTTGTAATAATTTTGGACACAAATATACAAATTGTAGAGCCTATGCCAAGAATAGAAGCAACTATTAAGGATATTCAATTTTTTTTTATCCTAGAAATTGACATGAACAACATAACATAAATCATAACAATTTTGGTTCACTAAGCAATGAAGTAGAGTGCTACAAGTGAAACAATTTTGGACACATGGCCAAAGATTGTAGACTGATTGTTCCTCCAAGGGAACCAAAGCATAATATCAAACATGAACAAAAAAGGATATGGAGAAGGAAGCATGATCAATTCAATAATGAAGAATTCTTTCTTTCTCTACAAGCGCTACACAAGAAAATTGGGTGGTATGTTGACAACAGTTGTTCAAAGCATATGACTGGTGACAAGAACATGTTTCTGACCCTGAAGAATGAACGAGATGGAACAGTTTCGTTTGGAAATGGTAACTCAACCAAAATTATAGGTATAGGTACAATCAATCTTGGAAGAAAAGATGCCAAGGCAAAACACGTTCTACTGGTCGAAGATATGAAGCACAATATTCTAAATGTAAGTCAAATGTGTGATCAAGGACACAAACTTTTGTTTGACTCAAAAAAATGTGAGATAAGGAAGGAAGGATCAAGAAAGTTGGTGGATATAGCTATAAGAACCCCAGACAACATATATGTACTGAATGAAATTGGAAAGGAAAGATTTTGTTTATGAAAGGAGAATGAAATTTGGCTTTGGCACAAAAGAATGGGTCACATGAAATTTAATGACCTCCTGAAAATCAACAAAAAAGAAGAAGTGAAAGAAATGCCTAGCTAAGATTTCAAATCCAAAAAATACTTTATGTGAGCATTATCTACAAGGAAAACAAACCAGGACCAAGTTCACATCAAAAGAGTACTCCACGACAAAACCATTGTATATTGTACACTTTGACCTTTGTAGACCTACAAGAATGAAGGGATTAAATGGTGAACAACATTTTATGCTACTGGTTGATGACTACACAAGAATGACTGCAATTTTCTTTCTCAGAAATAAGTCATAGGCATTCGAACACTTCAATATATACAAAGAGATGATTGAAACTGATATGGATTCAAAAATCAAGTGTTTGAGATGAGACAATGGAGAGTTTACATCAAAAGAATTCATGGATTTATGTGGAAATCATGGAATAAAAAGAAAGTTCTCAGCAGCGAGGACACCTCAACAACTTGGAGTTGTCGAAAGGAAGAACAAAATAGTACAGGAAATGGCCAGAACCATGTTGAAAGATTCCAATTTGAGTGACATATTTTGGGCACAAGTAGTACATACAACAATTCACATCCTGAACAAAGGAATGCTCATAAGTAACATTGATAATAATCCCTACGAATTATGGAAAGGAAGACCGACAAATTTTAATCATTTCAGAGTACTTGGAAGACATTGTTATATTAAAAGAGAAGATGGTAGACTTGGAAAATTTGACTCCTGAGTTGATAAGGGCATACTAGTTGGGTATTCAAGAAAAAACAAAGCATATAAATTCTTTAGACCAAGAATCAATAGAATAGTGGAAAGCATCGATGTCATGATTGATGAGGAAAATGTATGAAATGAAAAAGAAGGAAGAAAAGATTCATAAGAGAAAGATGATGAAGAAGATCTAAAAGAAGAAGAGAAACTAGAAGAAGAGAAAGAGGAATATGAGAAAAATATACCTCCTAATACACCTAGCCGACGAGTGCAGAAAAATAATCCACCAGAACAGATTATTGGGAATAAATATGCATGAGTTGAAACCCGAAGAAGAATACTTTCACCCGAACAAAGGAATCTAGCATTGTTATCCACAATTGAACCAATAAGTTTTGAAGAAGCCAACAATGATGAATACTGGGTCAAGGATATGGATGAGGATTTGGATCAGATAGAGAAGAACAACACATGGGAACTAGTTCCAAGGCTGAAGAACAAGAACATGATTGGTACACAGTGGGTGTTTAGGAACAAACTGAACGAGGATGGACAGGTAACCATAAACGAAGCAAGGTTAGTATGCAAAGGATATACTCAAATTGAAGGTATATATTTTGAAGAGACCTTTTCCCCAGTTGCCAGGATGGAAGAAATTAGATTGATCTTAGCCTATGCATGTTCTAAAAGAATCAAGGTGTATTAGATGGATGTAAAATCATCTTTTCTAAATGGAGAATTAGAAGAAGAGGTCTACATCGAAGAGCCTGAAGGGTTTCTACTATTATAAAATGAAGGTTATGTTTGTAGGTTGAAGAAAACATTATATGGAATCAAGTAGGCCCCCAGAGCACAGTATTCAAGGCTAGATAGGTATCTACAACAACARGGATTCAGGAAGGGAAATGTAGACAACAATCTCTACATAAAAGTGGATYGAGACAATATATTGATAATTGAAGTTTATGTAGATGATATTATATTTGRAAGAGATGATGACAAGATGAGTCAGAAGTTTGCAAAAGACATGCAAAATGAGTTCRAAGTGTATTTACTCGGTGAGTTGAACTCATTTTTTGGATTACCTATATGTCAGCGTGATAAAGGTATTTTCATCTCCCGGACTAAGTACATCAGAGAAATGATAAAGAAGTTTGGAATGGAAGGCTACAAACCAATAAGTACTTCTATGCATACTAGTTGCAAGTTGAGCATGAATGATGAATCTAAGGATGTAGATCAAAGACTCTACAGATCGATGATTGGAAACCTACTCTATGTGCCAATATCAAGATTGGATGTGATGCAAGCAGTTGGGCAGGTTGCAATATTTCAAGCAACACCAAAATAAACAATGTTAAGGAAGTAAAGAGAATATTAAGATATCTCAAAGCAACAAAAGATTTTAGATTATGGTATTCAAAAGGGAAAGAACTATCTTTGGTCGCCTACACAAATGCATATTGGGTAGGTATCATTGACAATAGAAGAAGTACAAGTGGAGCAAATTTATACTTAAGTGAGTTTATAATATCATGGATAAGCAAGAAATAATCATCAATATCTTTTTCCACAGTAGAAGCTGAATATATTGCAGCAACAACATGTTGGAATCAAGTTCTCTGGATGAAGCAGAACTTGCAGGATATACAGGTGGAATATGACGAGCCTATTCTGATACTATGTGATAATACCAATGCTATCAATATCTCCAATAATCTAGTAATTCATTCCAAGACGAAACACATTCTGATCAAGTTTCACTTTCTACGACATCAGGTTACAGAGAAAAACATCAAGCTAGACTACATTGGGACAAAAGAGAAGATTGCAAATATCTTCACCAAACCTCTTCTGAGGGAGAGCTTTGAGTATATTAAAAAAAAACTTGGAATAGTTTCTTCTCCGTAGTGATCCACATGACATCAGGCACAATAAGACATGGGGAGAGAAGTAGAAGACATGAAGAATATGAGTAAATAATGTTTTGAATGATTTTCATATACATCTGAGGTTTACACAAGGAAGCACCATGAAGAGAAAGTAGAGAATTATTGGCAGGGGGAACAACCCCAAGGAGAATTACCATTTTCCATTGATGTCAAAGGGGGAGAGAGAAAACAAAGGCATGGAAACAAATAGAAAGAAAAAATGCATGAAGATAGGGGGAGAATTGGTCATAGGGGGAATGTTGGTCACATGGGGAGCATAAGCAAGAGAATGAATGTTCCCATGCCATCAATGTTTCCATCAATTCCAAAGGGGGAGATTGTTAGATAGTTGGTTGTCATTAATGTCAACAAGCAGTGGTTGTCATTGATGTCAACATAAGTGATGGGTGTATTTGGAGAAGTCTCCAAAGTGGACCCCTTATGGCGTATCTCTAAGCATGGACCTCATGGGAAGACACTTTGAATAATTCTACAAGAATCTCGAGTGGTGTGGTCATGAAGCCCGAAGTTTTTTGAGGAATAAGGACATGAAGGAAAGTGTAAATGGAGGTAACACAATCATAAGTGGATATCCATTTCCATGCCATTTCCGGTGATAGGTGGTACACCATGTGCTTCCTCACGTTTGAGGAGTTATGGGGTCATGAAATTGGAAGCCCCAAATATGGATTACGAAGCCCCTAGTTGGTTACAAGACAATTAATAAAAGGGTTAAGTGGTTGTGACAAGAAACCCCTAAAGTAAGGAAAGTAGTTACTTTGAAAAATTATAAATACACCTCAAGAAGTCTCTCATAAGTACATTCACACACATATCTTTTTTTTTATCTATCTTGTGAAGAAATTTTGGTGAATCTGAGGTTGATTCTGAGGTAGAAAGTCTGAGAATGTGAAGGAAATTCAAAGGTGAAAGCCTCAGAGTTACAAGAAATGTGAGTAACCCTAATTTCTGAGGTATCTGTGGGTTACATTTCAAAAGGGTGTGGATGTATGTGAGATGCAAGAGAGAAAAGCACATATATTCACAAATAGTAGTGGAACCCATCACAAATCTATGTAAAAGAGTTTGAAGAAGATGGCATCTCTTGTTTACTGAATATGGCATGCACCAGGTTGGTTTTTTGATATGAAAAATGTATGCACTAGGTCTTCTTCATGAGTAAAGGTATGTTATTTATATTTTTCTTTGAGGCTTGTATCATGGATGGTATGGCACACGCTTGAGGCATGTCTTGAAGGCCCTTTTGGTATATGGTTTCTTATGTTTTGATGTCATTATACATGATTGAGACATATCCTTGGTATATTGTATATGGTTGTTATGGTTCATTGTTAGAGGCACATATTTTTTATAGTGGTATATATTTGAGGCACATCTTATGGTATATGGTATGATACATGTTTGAGGTAAATTTTGGTACATGGTTTGGATATTTGATGTTGATATGGTATATATGAGTGGATTTGGTTGATATATCAGTGTCATATATAGTGACAGGGACAATGATAGGTTACAGGTTGATGCACAACTAATGCATAGTTTATAATCCGTTACAGGTTGATGTGACAGTGACAGGTTGGATGGAAGGTGGATTACAGGTTGATTATCAAAGGCAATGATAGTATTTGTGGTAGTGACAATTTGTTCTACATTTATATTTCAGGGTGGCAGGATAGGGAAAGGAAAAGGTTTCGGAGAACTCAGAGAGTTGGAGCTTCCTTCAGGTTGGAGCCTGAGAATTAGGAGGTTGTAGCCTCCTTCTGGTTGGAGCCAGATAATTCAGGGAGTTGTAGATTCATTCAGGTTGGAGCCTGTAAATAGGGGGTCACAACCTCCTTCCAGTTGTAGCTAGAGAATTTGGAAGTTGTGCTTCCAATGAATGTATTATTTTGATATATAAGACAATCATTCAGTGGTTTTCTCCCATTTGGGTTTCCACATAAATTCTTGTGTACTTTGTTTCTGTGGATGTCTATTATGCTCTATTGATTTATACTGCTCATGATATATTGATGATACACTGTTGATGAAATTAGTGATTACATATTGTGGTTAAAAGTGATAATAAAGTGCTCATACTGATTCACCCCCCCTCTCAATATTCCAACATCTGTGAGTCATGCTTGGAGCGAAAGTCTAGTCATTGCTAGTCATACTGGACAAATGCCACCAACCTATACCAGTCATGTTGGAGATATGCTTCCAACCACTGCAAGTCATGTTGGGTGTGGGAAACCAACCTCTACTAGTCATGTTGGGGGAAACCGAACAACCATTGCAAGTCATGATGAGGGCATTAATACTATTGAGAAACCTAGATGAATAGACATTTATCCCAAGTTCCCTTGTAATATTTGCAAGGGAGATCACCTTACTCATATGTGTCCTGGTATTCCAGAGGTACTAAGAGCATGGTCCTTGTCTGAAGGACCTTCTAGTTTTGAGTCATCTTTGGTTTCCAAACAACCTATTCAGTCGTTGGTTGATGAAGTGGTTAGTCTGATGCAATCTTTAGCTGATCCCACTCTTCTTTTGAAGGGTGAGGAATTCCTTGACAATGTTGGATCACAACCTTTTCAACTAGTGGTTGAGGAAGTGGTTGTGCTGATGCAATCTTCTATTGATATCACTTTTCTTTTGGGGATGTTGATGAAAATGAATGGATATCCTAATACCAAAATTTTCAAATCTTGTTGGGGTAAAGAAAGATAGGGAGGTTTGTTACCCTATGTTTATAGCCTTTTGAAAAAATGTCATTTAATCCTCATGACACATGTTGATGGGACCAATGCTATCTTTTGTGTTTTTTTATGATAAATAAATAAAGAAAATGTTTGTAACAAAAAATTATAACAGATTTAATGAACAATCATAAAACATAAAATCTGAAATAAAGATTACACATATAGTCCAAAATGAGACCCCAAAACAATCAAATGATTTTATTTATTCAGTTATGAAATACATGCAATTTTTTTTTCTCATACCCCGGAATGGGTAAGTACCATAATAAGACTTAGAAGTCAAAGGTGGAATGTTACATCACAAAGAGAAGAATGGTGTCTTCTAAGTAAAGCCAAGACTGAAAAATAATTGGATCAACGAGACACAATATGTCACTGCCTTGACTCTGCACAAAATTCCTAATTAGTACTTAAAATCAATTCAGGAATATAATAAGAATTTACAGACTATCATATACAAATGATCAACCCTCTGAATCATGTCAACAATCAATGCTTCTTGGTCCTTCTTATTTCCACCTTGAGTAAGACCCTGCTATCAACAAGAATTTATTGGCTTTTAAGTGTTTCAAAAATGAATGAAGTAGTAATGTAATCTCACTCTAGAGAAAGATAAAATATTATTAGAGTTTGTGATTCTATCTCTCCTCCTTCTTTTTTGTTTGTCCCTTCAATTCTTATTTTGTTTCACCAAAAGTAGTTTTGAGTGATTCCAACTACTTTTAGTTAAACATGGACAACTCATAATTAAATATTAATAAATGATGATAAGGGTATACAAATATTAACTAATAGGCAGGGACCCCCTAAAAACTCTATTGTTCAACTCTCAAAATACCCCCTTGTTCCTCTATCAATAAATATGAATCAATATCACCAAAACATCATTATAAACATATATCCCAATCATCTCATACATTAAATAACTCAAAGCATACTTTTGACTCCAAAATACGAAATATATATATGCATGTATATGCCCAAAAATAAGTAATTCAACAAGCTTTCCAAAATATACTACTGTCCATAAATAAACCAAGTCTATCCCAATAGAGAAACACAAGTAAAATAACATGATAAAATCAGAAATCATATTTTTTGTGTGAGGCAGTTTGCCCCCGTCCACTTTCCTTAGACTCTGTTAGCTTGGGCATATGAGAATCCACCTTGATGGGAATGTTATATTTAACTGACAATTCTTTTGGGTGCATATATTCAAAAGGGGTATGTCCATCCTCATGTCCAGGGTGCTTGGAATGTGATATGATTGAGTGTGAGGATGCTTCAGATTGGTCAAAGTTAGTAGAATTGGCCAATTGTTTCCCTTTGGAAGGTTCAAGTTCTTGGGAAATGGACTTAAGTATTTTTAGTGGCTGATTTGAATGAGCATGAGATACTTCATATGCAATGTGTAAGGACATACTCTTAGGTGGAGGAGGAGGTAATGGATATGACATTGTGGGACATCCACTAGCATGAACTCGAGGATGATATACAACATGATTCCAACCATCATTGAGTGGGACCTTAGGTGGTAAAGACACATGTGGTTGTACTGGTATGCCATATATGTTAGGATGTGGGTGCAAAGGTGGTCTTTAGATGGAAGCGGAGGTTGAAATAATCTTTGTCTAGATAAGTTTAAGAAACACGTCTGTAAGAGTTGATTAAACTCTTTAGAATCAACATCAACGCGAATTGAAAATCAGAGCCTTTTGTTTGTCCTTGCCAAACATTATTTGACCTTCTTCCTCTACCTTTGTTTCCTTTTCCATGTCTGCCTCTACTGAAGAAGATCATCTATTAATCATAAGGTTAGGTTAGGGTATGTATACAATAGAAAGTAAAATATCAAATACCATTTTCATTAACATAGTTTTAAAATAGATTTGACTTGATCAACAAGCAAGAATTCATACAACCAAGGATAAATGGGAAGGGTAACTTCAAGACAAACTTTCATCTCTTCTTTGAAATACTTCACCACCTCATACAATTGGTCATTATTTAAGAACATGGAAATTACAATGTAATTGGGAATGTGAGGGGCTTTGTAATGTATGGAAAGTGAAAAAAAATGACAAGGGAAATAATGTTGCATGTTCAGAATAATACCCCATCAATAATCAACCATGTTCCAATATCCAAATGTCTCCCAATAATCATCTCACACTTATCATTTCAAACATATCTTCATTAAATCCTAGCATATCCAATGTCTATGTCCAAGAAACCTTTGGATTTGTTCATGTATCAGGGGGAAAATATATGAATTAAAATGAACATGATATTTGGGAATAAGGAATAATTTATGTAAAATGAGAGTATGGAAGGGATTGGCCCTGAAAAATCAACCATTTTCCAAAATATATGACTTATGACTTCATGCCAAACATAGTTCATTAAAGAATAACTATCTAGAAATATATCCTTTTCACATTCTTCTCTTGACCATAATTTTAATCGATTAAAAATATTCTTACTATCAAAATATCCATGCCAAACTGATAGAAAAACATGTATTATTTCATACAACAGGGGAAGAAGATGATTATTTAAAATGATATATGTTCCCAGGAATTAAAGGAATGATGAATGAAAAATGAGAGTATGAGGGATATGATCCTGTATTTATAAATACAACATTTCTTAATTCTCATACAATCCAACGAAATGTTTATTACAACTCAGATAAGTATGCGTCACAACCAATGACTAAGAATCCAAACCAATCCTGCATTTACAAGCATCTTTAATATATACACATAATTTATGTTTCCCTGGCAAACACCCTTTTCTTCTAAACCTTTCTTCAATCAAACCAAGTGAAATATCCCTAAAGTATTTACATTCAAAACTCATATATCAACTATCAAATCAATGAGGGTTTGAAACTCGGTAACGTTACCCTTTTTCTTTGTCTAAAAAATATAACAACCTTTACTAGAAGCTTAACAAAATATTTCTATATATAGAAAGAAAAGGTATTGGGTTGTACAAACATATAGAACCATCATAAGCTTGATATTTAAAATAATTTTTGTTATGTATAGGACCCCAATCCCAGGGTTTACCATGGAGAAAAATGACCAAACAATTTCCCAATTTCAGAGTTACGGTGACAATAGTATGGTTCAAATACAAACAGATCCAACGACATGATAACATTCAAGGAAGCTATTTACAATGCAAGGTCGAGTAGCATTACATGTTTCCAATTGAAAGACATGGGTTTAAAACCCTTTGAAATATAAAACAAAATGAAACATGCAGAAGGAAAACCATGAATATTTTCCACCTTTGATGAAGATTCCAAGAATAAACAAGTGAGATGGAGTGAGTTACAAAACCTACACTTCTTTTGAAAAAGAACAGGAAAGAGCATCGAGCCATTCAATGAGTTCATACACTTGGGACCGGGGATAATAATTTTCAGGATGAAGGTAAATGGAAGAGTGATAAAAATTCCTTTGGGAGTGACAAAACGAGTTCAAGAAGATAATGAAATCAAGCATACACATTTACCAGTCAAGCATAGCTATTCCAAAACCATTACTGCAACAAATAAAATGCATTTCATGGGTACAAGCTAGAATAACCATACCTCTCCTTGGTGCTTAAATATTTTTGAAAAAAAAGTGCCCCAATTAACACAACTGTTACAGTTAAGCTTCGGAACCAAAATGCTACTCAACCCATATGAAGTTGAAATGAAATGCCAAAATCCCAACACAAGGTGGTGTACCTCATTACTAGTAAATTCCCACGTCTCATGCATTGAATGCATGGGGCATCGCATTCTTCAAAATTACAAACAAACCAATTTTTAAATCCAAATCATATTCCACTTTTCATCCTCAACAAATCACAGAGCTAGAACATTGCCAACTATGCCAACAATCCTGTGCCACATAACCACGTCGACCAACCACCTAAATTCCAAATCAAATCACTGTCGGGATTTCATATCAGACCTCATATCCAAGATTACAATTAAAACCACATTGAAAGGATATCAATATCACAACTATCACATATATCAACCATTGGGTTCCAAACATAATTGTGAGGTGGTGGACAACATCAACGTTGAGTCCATATGTTATACCATATATAATATGCATTGAAACTTAATATGCCAACCTTTTAATTGCAACATGTCACCTTTCCCATATAGAAGGAACACTTCCATATATATAACATTATAACATGAATGTAGTAACACATGAAATGAATGTAATGACATGTGGTGTTGTAACCAAACTTTTATATATGGTAATCCAAATAAACTTGTCATCTCTTCTAGACCATGTCATATTTTAGAACTCAACCTTTATAATCAATGCTTGTTGAGACACAACAATTATAAAAAACCTTTTAATGACTCAAAATTTCCTTGTACATGCATCAAAAACATATATGAGTGGAATGTGTGTAAGATAGAGGATCCTTTGAAGTTTTTTTGTTTTTGTTTTATGAGCATAACCTTTCTTCTTCTTGTGCAATCAAATTGATAATAAAATTGAAAATCATACCGACAAAGGAAATATTATTGCTGCATATATACATGAGACTACTTCAGCAGACTTGTAATGTTCAATCCTGTGGATAACTGAAATTAAACATCCTTTCTTTCTCCCTAGGGGGTCCCACCTATAGTTAAATATTTAATATATCATAAATGACATATATATTTTTAAATTATTTCTTGCAACTATTTGTAGGTTGGTGGCTAGTTTATGATTTTGCGAGTCAATAGGGGAATGAAGCGTCTTTCATCTATGTCTTTAGCATTTCCAGTTCATTACCTTGTTAACAAGGGGGTATTTCACTCTCTTCGAGTATGCTCCCTCCTATTCCTAGGATGATTTCCTTTTATTTGAATGATATTGCTGAGCCTCACCTTCCTTCTTCTACGCCTTTCTAGATAATTGTTAAAGTTAATTCAACGAGCATTTACCAATGTATTGTAGATGAAGGAGCCTCCACAAGTATTTTATCCTCCTTGACTTGGCAAGATTTGGGTTCTCCCAAGCTTGTGTCAGCTACCAGTACACGCCCTGACAATTATGCATCATGAGTATACATGGGTTGCTTCAAGGAAATTTGCGTACATGTTAATAAGTGATAAAAAATATATATATTTTTGCCTAATTAAAAGTTGATTTACGGGTTTGGTTAGTTTCCTAACTCCATTTACCAATACTCAATAGTTTCTAACCAACTAGAGATGGCTTAAACAGAGAATTTGGTCTAATGATAAAGGTAATGATTCCTTGCATATCAAAGAAAATATCCATTTGGCTACACTTGCCATGTCTGTAAGCCTATATACATCCCAACCTATGTTGTTTATTGACCCGAAAACTCTTGTTTCCAACCATTTTTGATCACCTTCTTATCTATCTATTAGTTTCCCTTATATCCTCCTTGAGTCTATTGGTGGATCGAAGGTCAAGACCCAACTTTATAGCAATAGCTTGGGTGGACGGACCCAGAGTCTATTTCGATAGGGAAGCACCGCAGAGGACATGTATACAATGTAACTACCTAATTGCTGAATACATATAAGAAGCTCATTCCTTTGAAAAACATTGTGTTTGTAATGTTTAATTTGCAATTATTTCATATATGTTTGTAGGAAACTAGTTTCTTTGATTATTTTGTTTTATTTAATTGGACCAAAGAGTAGTTATTAGTATAACTACCTCTTTGTGTAGAATTGTATGCTTGAATTTCTTGCAGGTTGTAGAGGAAATTGTTAGCAAAGAGTGAGAAGATTCCAGAATTTGGGAACAACATCGAACGTAGGACCACCAATGATTTTATTATTCTTCTCCTCAAGATAGTTAGTTATTTCAATTGAATCAGTTATAATATCTTTGTTGTGTGTTGTCTTTGGAATTTTATTTCTTTATGGTTATTGATTTGTTGTGGTAATCCCGCTACTATAGGGGATTTTACCCGAAATCATTACCGCATCAAGGATGACATTGGAATTTGCTTCCTTTCTCAACTAGAAAGGAGTTTTTGAAACTTAGGAGGAATTTAGTGTTCTGAGATTGTTTGGGTTCCAGGGAAACCATTGTTGTTACCATTCTATGTGTTTGATTGAATTTTATTCATTGAAGTATGTAGAAAATATAATAATGGGCACACTTTTTCAATGAGAAAAGGAAGAAAACAATTTATTCCATTGCGATGGAGAGTTAGAGAGATAGTATTCAAACATATCTCTTATTTAGATGAATTTGTTTTTTCAATTGGACCAGTTCAGTTTGAAGAAATCCCAAGCTATCAAGGGTTTTGATCCAAAAGATTTATTTTCTACACATATGTCTTATTCGAGTATTATTCATATTTTAGTAAGTAAGAAATTTGAAGGAGGGGGAGATAACTAGAATCTCCCTGAGGCCTCTATTGACGAAACCCTAAACGGTATTAAAGAACTGGAAAAAAATAATGAGTGTTACAGGAAAAAGGGAAAAGAGACAATCAATAAAAACCCCAATTCACCAAATGTATCCTAGAGAAGTACTTTAACGAAGACTAAACCTCGAACTAGTGATTTGAAAATAAAATGACATCCACTAGAAACTTAGATGAAGATGGATATAAGGACCCTACTAAGAAAACAATGGAAAATTCTCATACTATTCATACTTCCATAAAAATAAAAAGAGAAACTCAAAATGGGGGACAATACATACCTAAAATTGAAGAAAGTCCCAAAGCCATGGAAATAAATGATGTAATAGAGGAACCCAACTTTTAGGAGCAAAGATTGATGGAAACCAGGGTGATTACTAAAGAACTAGCTTCCCAAGAGCCAAAAATCTTTGAAGAGGAGTATATTATGTTACACCACACAAACTACCACCAAAGTTCTAAAAAATTATTAATACAAAAAGTAAACATGAAAAATAAAAAAGTTGTAGAGAAATGGTAGTCAGAAATAAATTTTCATGGGGTTCCACCCTTGGAAAATTGTGCAATTTCATGATGAAACCAGAGAAGCATTGAAGGAGTTCATTTTTGAAATAGAAAAAAAAATGTTTTTAAAATAGAGAATAAAGGAATTAGAGAAATCTTTGATTCCAAAATTTTTATTTTCCGAGCTTATCACTGCAATACAACCAATACTCATTCTTTAAGATGTCTCATATACCAATTCCATATTAAAGGGTTCATATAGCTTACTAATGGTTGTAAGGAAATATATTGGATACAACATTAAGAAAATAATAGACTTAATCCTTGAAATTTGGGAATTAGCATAGAACTCAACTACTTTCTCAATAAGGATTTTGCACTTTAAGGAATATCTCTAGAAATATTTAGAAAATGATGAAGGATTCTATAAAGAAGCAGTGGGAACATTCACAATGAAGGTTTTAAGTTTGAGAGACACACACATAAGAGATCAAAACCTTTCCTATAAGATTCACATGCAACCGATTAATGCGTGTTGGTTAAAGAGAATCACATTATTAAGAGATTTGCTGACTGAGTGTGATACTATTAACATTAAAATGGGTGACATATTATTGAAACTTGTTGATTTGACCAAAGAGTTAGATGGCCCACATTTAGTAATGGATGCAATACTTTTGTCAAGGGAGAAATAGTTAGAACAATTGAAAGCATTAAAAGTTGCATGGGCCAGTGAATTTAGTGATTCAATTGAGTTCTTCGAAAAATATATCAAGGATGATTTTAAGGATGGAAATTTATCTCAAAATGTAGAAACCTTGGCAAATCTTACTAGTCCTTAATATGTAAATTGTAAATTGTTTGGCAATATTTTTGTAAAAATATTCAATTTTCTAAGGATTTTATATAGTTACTATAAAAATTGGGCTATTTTAAAGATAAAATAATTTTATTCTATATAATCTGGGTGAAACATTTTTAGAAAAAATGGAAATTGGGGAATCTTTTTTGGGGGAAAAGCATGGAAAATTATCCCATCTGCGAAATTTATCCCCTAAAATAATCTATGGAAGAAATAGAAAGGTGGTTGTCCAGTATATAAATAAGAACAAAGACATTGATGACACACTCCTCCAATTAAGCATTGATTTGAGAGAACTAGAGAACGAGTTATTCAAAACTAAGACCAAGCATGAAATAACAATTTGTCCAATGAGGAAGTACATAGAAAAATGGTTAACAAAGGAATCAATTAAGATAACCGAGACATATCAGTAAGAAGTAGTGCCACCTCCAACACAACAACAAAAACCTAAAAAAAATGCCATAACTAGCAAATAACAATTCAAAATTTCCATCACAGTAAGTTGAGAATCACCCTATTCTTGCTTTCACCACTTTTTCTTCCTTAGTTAAAAGTCATTTTTCCTTTTTTGTTCCCATAATATGTGAAACCAAAGGCCGAACCTTGACTCATTTCTATTTTCTTCCAAGTCTCTCTTCATTTTATGGTCCGTGGGAGCCCCATCCCAGTCCTCTTTGAAGGACAAACAAAATTTACTTTTACCGAAATCTCAAACATTTTTGTTTACTTTTATAAAGATACCTGCTATTTTTTGAGTTTCCTAGAGAAATATTCGGGGCATGACATTATTGATCTCTAGGAATTTAAGTTTTAATCACAAGATTTGAAATGTGTGTCTATCAAAATATTTCTTGCATTTAATGGAATGATCACTTAAATTTATTTTCCATGTGCAGTCCATGTTTTCCTTTCCTGTGTTGAATATTGTGTCTTAATTTGATGAATTTCGTGATGGAAATGTCATCCTATGATACCGTATACTCTTTTGGTTCATAATATTGTATTATAGTGTAAATATTAGCTTTGTAAGATACCTAGTCCTTTCTGAGGTACTATTTACATGTGAATATTTAATTCAAGAATAATCTTGATCTTCTCTTAGGCATTTTTATGTCCTTGCATGTTATTTAGAAATAGAGGAGTACCACCTATTTAAAAAAAAAAGGGTATTTATCCTCGTGATGTTGTCTTTAAGACCATAAGACAATATTTTAGATCAATATTTTTGGCGACCACAATGTAGATGTAAACAAAAATATGATTTCATAGACCAAGAATTTCGATGACTCTACCAGAACCCAAACAAACCTAAATAAAAATTGGACTTACATATCAAAGAAGTATCTTGCACCAGTTGTATGACTTAAAAATCACAACAGTAAGGATTCATGAATAACTTGAAAGAACTTGGGAAGTTCTTACTCAAGAAGAAGAAAGAGAAATAGATTTGAGACAAAGAAGACAACTGTAAATTTTAGAAAAGTTGGAATCATACAAAGGTCCATTAACAAGAAGTAAAAGTAAGAAACTTGAGATTCACCAAGAATCCCGAAGTTCAAGATTTAAAGCTAGTGTTATAATAATCATGGGTGATCGAGAAGAATAAAGAAAAAAAATCCTAATGAAGAGAGAGAAATAAACAAAATATAAATAAACCCTAGAAGGAGAGATAGGTCTATCCCACTCAATTTATGAGGAGAGAAACATCCATTTCCAACCATACCTCAAGGAATTTTACCTATCTTTTTAGCCGATGGGATTATGGATCTTAAAATGCATATGGATTAGTTCCTTAGTATCTGCGATATTCCTTTGATTGAACATGATGATTTAATGGTTATAGTCTTTATACAAAATTTGATAGGCCCAACCTATGAACGATATCTTTCCCTCCCATCTCAAACAATTGGTTCATTTGATGATATATAAGAAATTTTCATGACCATATATGCACATCTTATTGCATACCATACTCTGCTTACTCAATTCACCCAAATCTATCTCCAAAAGGGTGAAAGGATCAAGGATTTTAACTTATGATTTTTCAAGACATTAAATCAAATCCCAAATAGGAAATGACCAAATGATATTGTTATATTTGGATGTTACAAGAATTCCATTCCCTCAAATGTGAATTACACAATAAGTGTTGCACAAATAAATACATTAAATGAAGCAATCCAAAAAGAAACATAAATGGAAGAGTATATGTTAGAAACTAATGTTGATCCTGAAATTATTCTTGGAAAAGTGAAAAGACAAATGACAAGTCTATCAATATCATCTTAGGGACCATCCACCTCTGGAATTTATGAATATCGAGAAATTGGGGGAGGAATTCTCCAAGGCTTTCCCCGTAATGTGAGAAATGATTCTAGATATTCTCAAGAAACTAGACAAAAAATAGAAATTGCTCAGATGAGAAGGAATATTAGAAAAATGTGAAATGAGATAACTCAACTCAAGAGGAGTGAAAATCTCATTCTTCCACATCAAAATATGGGAGATCCATTACCTTATAAAATAGGAAGAAATTATAGAGAGAAAACAATTTAAGATCACATACCAAGAGCACCCAAAGTTCCAAATCCAAATGTTGTGCTAGAAGAAATTATAGAAGAAGAAAATTTTGAGCCCTTTGATTAAAAATCGATCACTAATCGAGATGAAGTTTTGGAATCAATCCAAATGGAAGAAGGTTCATCATATTTTCATATTTTTGATGAACAAGAAAATTCTAAATATTCATAAGACAATGTTGTTCAGACCATAACTCGAGCAAATAAACTCAAAACAAGAGAACAACTAGAAAAAGGAAAAGAAAAAGGAAATGATCCATAAATAGAAAAACAACAACCAATTGTTAATCATACAAATACACCATTGCAAATGAATTATATTTATAGTTGGTTAACTATCTAAGATTTGAATTACCTTACCATTCATGGAGGTATTCAAGATACCTCAACAAATGGAGAATCCTTTGAATATATTGGATGATATGAATCCAAGAATAGAGTCAACTATGATGAACACAAGACAACATAAAAATATCACATCAATAAGAACAAGAGGAAAGGTTCCACCATTTTATATAATCATGATTTTACACTACATAACTGCTTGGTGGATAGTGGAACCACTAACAATATCATGCAATTATCAGTAATGGAAGCTCTTGGAATGGAATGTACAAAGTACTATGAAATTGGTGAAAGTATATATGTCATTGACTCAAGAAAAGTTCCATCTTATGGAGAAATTAAATATTTCCTTGCATGGATAAGTGAAAACACCTCACATTACAACAATATTTACTAGCATAGTAGTTGATCTACCTCCAACATACGGTGTTTTCTTTGGAAGAGATTGGTGCTAACTGATTGGAGGATATATCATGAATGGCGGAAGTTGCATGATGCTTCCAAATAAAGATGGAGCAATGATCATAATCCTTGAGAACATATAAATCCAATATCATTTATGAAAAAGGGAAATTGAAATGATGCAAAACTATGTAGATGTTGGAATCAGTAATTATGTTGTTTTCAACACAGAACAACTAAATTCACCTAAGAAAAATGAAAAAAGTTATTTCCAAGGTTTGTGGAAAATGTCATTTGATGGTGCTTGCTCTAAATATGGAACTGGAGCTGGTATTATTTTCAAAATTCCCCAATATTGCATTTAACCACGTGAAATGATATTAGAGTTCCCTTGTACCGATAATGAAGCAGAGTATGAAGCATTGGTTCAACGAATGACCTTATCCCTTCAAATGCATGTAAAAGATCTGGTGGTGAGTGGTGATTTAGAACTAGTTATCAATCACATGAAAAAAAGATATAGAATAAAAAAGGAAAGATTGAAACATTATGGAAGGAGAGTGTATGAAATCATAGACTCTTTTAATTTTTTCAATATTTCTTTTGTTCCTCAATAAAAGAATAACAAATATGATTCATTGGTAGTGGCCACATCCCTTTTCAATGCAGATGATTCTCAAAGTCACTTTTCATGTCAAAACAAATTTTCAACCTTCAATACTCGATAATCAAGAGTATTGGAAAGTTTTTGAAAATTATGAGAACATTGGAAGCTTCCTTTTAGACCATGATTCAACATTATCCAATGATTCATAAGAAATCAAAGATTATTAGAAGGAAATTCATGATCAAAGCATTGTGGTCTTCCAAAGAATTATGCCAGTTTGGAATCTCTTTTTACAAGAGATTATCAAACAAAGATATTGGGTCCAAAAGAGGAACCTTCTATTAGAAAAGTCCAAGAGATACAAAAAATAAATATCAATGCACCTAATTCTCCAAAATACATAAGTCTTGGTACTATTTGCACCATTGAAGAAATAGAGCAATACATTGTTTTGTTCAAAGAGTTTCATGACATTTTTTCTTGGAGTTATGATTATTTAAAAGAATATGAAAAATCTATCTTCCAACATGTTATACCACTAAAAAAGGGATCAAAACCTTTTAAGCAAAAGTTAAGCATGATAAATGCCAAATTGAATTCCTTAGTAAATATGGAGTTGGAAAAATTGGAAAAAGATGGCATAATTTTTCCAATCAGACACTTAGAATGGCTTTCAAATCCCGTGGTAGTTAGAAAAAAGAATGGAGAAATTCATATTAGTGTTGATTTCATAGATCTCAATTTAGCAGGTATCAAATACAACTACCCACTCCCAAACATGGAGATGTTATTGCGGCAGGCCACTGCTTTTGCACTAATGTCTATGCTGGATGTATTTTTTGGATACAATCAAGTCCTTGTGGCTGAGGAATATGGATCAAATACTATGTTTATTACACCATGTGGAGCATATGCTTATGTACATATTCCATTTGGAATAAAAAATGTAGGTGCAACTTTTCAAAGAGAAATGGACCATGCTTTTAAAGATATTATTGGAAATTTATGGCATACTACCAAGATGATTTGATCGTTCATTCAAAACTCAGGGAAAGACATTTCAAACACATCAGACAAGTCTTTGAAAGATTTAGAATATATGGAATATATTTGAATCTGAAAAATATTTGTTTGCTATATCAAAACGAAAGATCTCGGGTCATATTCTGAGCAAAGAACGAATATACATTGATCCAGAAAGAGTTAAAGAAATAAATGACCTAAATCCTCCTACAACACGAAAACGAGTACATTCTTTCTTTGGAAATATAAATTTTGTTCGAATATTTGTTCCAGATTATGCTACAATTGTTAAGGAAATAAATAAATTACTAAATAAGGATATGACATTTGAATGGACATCATAAATTCAAAAGGATTTTACAGAAATAAACATGCAATTACTACTTCCCTTGTTCTTATCAGTCCCGACTTTGACAAATATTTCATATTATATTCATTTACTTTAGAGGAAACTATTGTCTCCATCCTCACCCAGAAAAACTAGAAAGAAAAAGAACTTCCCATTGATTTCATGATAAAAAACTTGCATGATTATGAATTAAACTACTCTATTATTGAAAAGCAAGTTGTCTCCATGATCAAAACAATAGCCCATTTTAGGACTTATATTATGTCAGCTCAGATCATTGCTTATGTGCCACACTCACCAATAAAAATATTTCTCAATCAACAACTCAGAGAGGGTAGATGGGAAAAATGGTTGGTAAAGATTCTAGAGTATTATTTAGAGATTAAACCTCTGAACGCTGTCAAGGAGAAATAACTATGTAAATTCATGACTGGAATTGAATATATACATATTTATCCTCCCAATACAATTGATTCCATCATACAAAGTACACATTTACCAACATCTGAATGATATAAAGACATAATATTTTATCTGATATCTAGCCAATTTCCCCTTGAAATATCTTCTAAAGAAAGGAGAGATTTGAAGATGAGAACTAATCAACATGTATTAGTCTCTAGATTTCTTTTTTGAATAAACTTTTATGGAATTCTATTAAGATGTTTAGATCGTTTAAATTCCAAAGAAATACTTCAAGAAATTCATGATGGAGTTTGTGGTGGACATTTTTTTCCAGTTGTAACTACTCATAGAATCATTCGGGTTGGTTATTATTGGCCAACTATGTTCAAAGACACGTATTCAATGATTCGAAAATGCCTCCCATGCCAAAAATTTTCAGGAATGATGAAGAGAGAAACAATGCCATTACATTCTATAATAGTGTAGGAACCATTTTCACAATGGGGCCTAGATGTGATTGGCCCAATAAATCCAAAATCTAGTAAAGGACATGCTTATATTATCACTACAATTTATTATTTTACCAAGTGGAAATAAGTTGTTTCCCTAAGGAATTTTGATTCAGAGTAATTGATCCTTTTCTTGAAAGAAAATATTTTATCTATATTTGGTGTCCCAGAAAAATTCATAACAGACAATGGCTCAATATTCATTGGGTCTAAGTTAACAAATTTTTGTGGAGAATATAACATCATCATGGGAAAAACAATCAACTATTACCCAAAAGGAAATGGTTTGGCTAAATCAACAAACAAAAAATAATTCATATTCTCAAGAAGACAATTGCAACAAACCATAAAAATTGGCATAAAAAGTTGATAGATTCACTTTGGTAAAGCCTCCTTACTCCAAAATATATCACTAGGCATTCCCCATACACCTTCGTATATGGAAAATAAGTGAGGTTACCAGTACATTTGGAATTTAATACTTTATTCCTTTCCATGAACAATGAATATACAAAAGAGAAATCACCTTTGCATAAAAGATACCATGAATTTCTGCAACTCAAAGAAAAAATAGCACAGGCAATAACAACAATAAGAAAAAGACAACAAGTGGTCAAAATAATTTTTTACAAGAGCACTACCGTAAGAGATTTTCAAAATGACCAACTAGTTCTGTTGTGGAATAAAGCGAAAGAAAAATCATATTTTCATACAAAGTTTTAAGCTCTTTGGATTGGCCCATACCATATTGAAAAGTTCATTGGTTTCAATTCTTATTTTTTGAAGGATATGAAAGGAACAATTCAAGCATTTCCCGTGAATGGGTAATACCTTAAGCATTTCTTCTATTAATCCCCAAATCTTAATCTTTACATAGCCTTTTTCTCTACTCCTTTGTATATTCTTCACCATATTTGTTCTTCTTCCCTTTTCATTTTTCCTTTCTAATTTTTTATTTTTATTTTTGGATCCATTTCCCTAATGGATAATGCTTTCAGGATTCTTAGCAACCCACAAGGGGTCACTGTCCCAAATTTGGAGCTAAATGTTGTTCTACATTCATTGATAAATGTTACTATACAAAGATCCATCCTCAATCTTATTATTTCCCTCTTAAGTTTCTTGTATATTCTATACTTAACCATGGGAAGATTCTATAAAGAAGCAGTGGGAACATTCACACCGAAGGTTTCAAGTTTTAGCGAGACACACAGAAGGGATTAAAACCTTCCCTCTAAGGTTTGCATGAAACATATTAATTCTTGTTGGCTAAAGATAATCAAATTCTTAAGCGAGTTGTTGACTAAGTGTGATAGTATTAACATTAAAATGTGTGACATATTATTGAAACTTGTTGATTTGAACAAAGAGTTGGATGACCCAAATTTAATAATGGATACAATTTTTTTTTCAAGGGAGAAACTATTAGAACAATTGGAAGCATTAAAAGTTGCATGGGACAATGAATTTAGTGATTCAATTGAGTTCTCTGAACAATAAATATAAAGGTGGCTTATCCGGTATGTAAATAAGAATGACGACATTGAGGACACTCTCCATCAATTAAGAATTGATTTGAGAGAACTAGAGAACAAGTTATTCAAAACTAAGACCAAGCATGAAATAATGGTTGCTCCAATGAAGGAGTACATAGAAAAATGGTTAAGAAAGGCTTTAGTTAAGATAACCAACAAAACCCCTGGATGGGGTGTCAGTAGTTTAAATCGCTCATGCAAACCAAGGAATGTCATATTGCCACATGGGGGTGAAAAAGTCCACCAGAGCTCAAGGATGAGCCTCCCTATTCTGTCAAGAGCTGGCATATTAACCACCCCGATTAACTGGAGCATGGGATAATTTTCTTATTTCCAAGTGAAGGTACTCCAAGTGCAATGGAAAATAACTATATCAGGGCTCCACTTGCAGGGGCATTAAATCTGCATGGCTCATCAAGTATAATGGGAAAGGAACTTCAAATGACTGGAAATGGTTTCTCTTGTGCTTGGTTATGCTCATCGACACCCTTTGCTAAATCTATACAACCTATATTTTTCCATCCATCCCATAATTGCATAGGTATGGTGGGAATTTTTCTTAAATTCATGCTGTGAGTTCATGCAAGAGGTCGGTCGCGTTAGAGAGGAAATTCTAGAATGCCTATGGATATTCAAAACCATAGGATCTCATCTGGTATGCAGGGTAACATTCCCATGAGGGAGACAAATGATATTTTGAGTTGTCAGATTGATTGGTTTGAAGAGGATACTAGGAATATGAATGCTAGAGGTCATTCACACCCCTCCCCTTCAGTCGAATATGCTCTCCCTCAAGGATACTTCTCTCACAATGTCTCTAGGCATGCCGATTCTAAAGCACCTTCACTTCCAAGCTCAATCAAGAGGCTTCTACAACTATGTAACATACCCAACCCCTTAAAGGTTCTAAGGGATGGGGTATCCAGTTGATTTTATTTATCAGTTTATTTAACTTATCTTTCTTTATTTCATACACATATTCAATTTTCTTCCTTCATGGTATTTTTTATAACAACACCTTCTTATTCGTTGATTCAAAGACTCATAGAATATCGACTACATATTTTTATAATTATCATTCCACAAGTCCGCTCGAAAAATCTTGACACTTAGTTATTTCTCCTTCTTCACAGACTTGAAGACGTACAACTCTTTACCTCTTCTTCATAAGTTCATCCAAAAGTCTCAACACTTAGTCATTTCTCCATATTCATGGACTTGTGGACGTACAACTCTTTACCTCTTCTTCATAAGTCCATCTAAAAGTCTCAACACTTAGTCATTTGGACATCTTCACGGACTTGTGGACCTATGGACTCGCAGAGGTAATATCATATGACCTTAACTTTCATAAGTCTGAGAAGTCTCAACACTTAGTCGATTTTCCCTTAACGGAATTGCGGACTCGCGGAGGTAATGTTATATGATACTAGTTTTCATGAGTTCGAAGGGTCTCTACAATTAGTCTTTTTTCCCTTCGTGGACTTGAGAACTCGAGGAGGTAATGTTCAATGATACCAATTTTCATGAGTTTGAAGGCTCTCTACACTTATTCATTTTTCCCTTCGCGGACTAGTGGACTCACGAACTTGTAGAGGTAAAGTTCTACGATACTAGATTTCATGAGTTCGAAAGGTCTCAAAACTTAGTCATTTTTCTCATCTTTTCACACTCTCGGACTCTCAGATTCGCGGACTTAAGGTTCCACTACTTTCACTTTTATGAGTCTGTGGAGTCTTGGTACTTAGTCATTTTTCCATATTCTACCCTTGCATGGCATGACACGTAGAGTGACACAGGGTACACATACTGCTTGATACGTGGCATTTCTTAGGGTTACAAGTCACCTTCTTCTGTCAAGATACTGGGTACTCACAAAGGGTCTCCATCTCATGGGTCCGAGAGATAAATTTCGATGGCACTTGATTCATGTGGTGATCCAACAATGACTCTCCCTTTCCCCTTTCATCAATTAGCACATGCCCTCTTAGGACATGGTGGAAATATTAGTCAGCAAGGTACGTCATGATGACGCCCCCATTTTTCCTTGGTCCCTTTCCAACGAGATTCACCAAGATCTATGGAAGAGTTTTCATTGTGGCCTCATCCCAATGGATGGTCTAGGTCATTCATGGGATTTTAAGGTAATTTTGACCAGGAGGCTCTGATCGTGCTACTCTCCATGGACCCTACGGTCCTGGATCGTCCATGATCACTCCTGATGAATCAATGACCTTTGTTGATTTCATAATATAGCTTTGTGATCAACATCGAAGAAATGTCAATATATTTCCTTTTCAACCCAATCAATGCACGAGGTCGCATCTCGACCACATCTCGACAAAGGGCCCAAATTTGTTCATTGTTCCAAACCCACGACCATGATTATTTTGAAACAATTTAAGGATTTTCCTCTGGCTTAACAGTCCATGTATGGAATTATCCATTTTTTGGATATCTTTCTTCAAGTCCTTATCAAGTATTACCAAGCCTTGAGAATGCTCACACTTGACCAATACATTACATGGTTTCCCTAGGGATTCTTCACAGTACCCTATTCTTGGAAAGACTAGTTGGGCCATATATATATATATATGTATGTATGTATGTATGTATGTATGTATGTGTTATCACTGAAATTTCGTCCGCACATGGCGACAAGAACTCAACATCGTCAAACAATAATGAAGTCATTCATGGCACTGAATTAAGTTCATAGCATTCCAGAAAGGTCAAAAACTATACAAGGTAACCAAAAATTGAAGGGCGCTTTACAAAAGTTGGGTGCGCGCGCAT
>SNQJ01S0058342.1:44982-60515 GCA_010110895.2 Picea sitchensis | reverse complement strand
TAATACACTCATCACTTCACTTTATTATTTACCTTTTAAAATCTCTTAAACCACTTTGACTACTTTGACCTTTTGGGGCTTCTAGATCACATATGAGGGTCCTCCAACTTCGTAAGGCCATAACTCTCAAACCGTGAGGAATTATGTGACATTCCACATACCACCAGAAATGGAATGACATGTAATATCCATCTATAATATTATTACCTTCAAATATAGCAAAAATCATATCGTTATCCATCAAACAAACTTGGGTCCATTACCCAAACCCGGGTTCTCCAACTTCACATGGTCATAACTCTCTAACCGTGAGGAGTTATGTGGCGTTCTACATACTATCGGACATGGAATGACAAGAAATATCCATCTAGGATAGTTCCCTAACAAATTCACTGTCTGTCATCTCATTATTCCACATTTAAGAATGAGTTCTCTTTCTCCGCAAAGCGTCTTCCTATGAGGGATTTCACCATAAGGGGACCACTTTGGAGTTCATCCATATTTACTTCTTTTCAACCATGAAAAAACAATAATGAGTCATATTTATATCAAAGAATCTTGGGTCCATTACCCAAACCTTTGTGCTACGGAGCTTTCTTCAAGGGTTGACATCAATGACAACCAACCTTAATCAACAAGTTCAACTAACTCCCATGTGTCATTTTTCTGTATTTGAGACATTTCATACTCCAATGCTTGGTCCCATGGCTCAGAAAAACAAGCTTCTTTAAAATTGGCAGGCTCAACATTTGTAGATGAAACAAGAGCAAAATGATCATTAGCATACCTTGATGTCTCACAAATCTCTTTCAAACTTCTTGTTTTTCTAGGAGGACTAGATGCAGGTGTTGTTTGAATATCAACTTGAGACCCGATTGACAGAGAAGATGAAGATGAATTTGATGGAGAACTCCTTGAAGGTGAGCTTGCATTTTTTACAATAGAGGGCTGCAAAGATTGATCATTGTTATCAAAAATCAAATTTTCAATATGTGGGGTAAGCTCTTTATCTTCTCCTTCATTCTTATGATAAACTCCCCCTTCATCAAAGATCACATCTCTACTAACATAAAGTTTATTAGTAAGTGGATCCAAAAACACGTAAGCCTTGTTTTATTATGAATATCCTATGAAAATACATTTCACTGATTTTCCATCTAATTTATGTCTTTGTTGTGCAGGAATGTGAACAAAACATGCAGACCCAAAAATTTTCAGATGAGAAATAGTTGGTTTTCTACAAAACCAAGCTTCATAAAGAGTAGAACTTTTTACCATCTTTCTGGGACTTCTGTTGAGGATATATGCAACTGTATGGACTACATCTGCCCAATACATGTTTGACAAAATCTTTTCTTTTAACATACATCTAGTCATCTCTATAATTGTTCTGTTTTTTCTCTCTACTACTCTGTTTTGTTGAGGAGTATATGCAGTAGTTAAATCCTTCTTGATGCCATCTAAATTGAAAAATTATTTGAATTCATCAGAGATGAATTCTCCACCTCAGTCAGTTCTCAAGACTTTCAAATAGTATCATGATTATTTCTCAACAAGTGCTTTAAATTTTTGAAAAAAGGTAAAAGCTTGAGACTTCTCACTTAGAAAATAAACCCAAGACATTCTTGAAAAATCATCGACAAAAAGTAGGAAATATTTTTTTCCTGCAAGGGACAAAGTTTGCATTGGGCCACAAATATCTACTTGTACTAAATCCAAAGGCTTTGCTGCTATAAATTGATGAAAAGGAAAGCTATCTCTGTGTTTCTTCCCTATTAAACAACCTTCACATAACTTGTTACCAAGATTTGTGAAAGAGGATAAACCTCTAACTAAATTCTTCTTTTGCAGCATAGAAAGAGATCCAAAATTAAGGTGTCCTAACCTTTTGTGCCAAATCCAAGACACATCAACTGAGGCCTTCAAACAAGATACATTTTATTCCATTCTCATCAAAAACATCCTATTTTCTGTCATAGGAACTTCAGCAAATAGGGCAATATTGTTAAAAATCCCACAAAACCTTCCTTCAAAAACAATCTTGTAATTTTTAGAGTTTAGCTTCCCTATGCTAATAAAATTGTGCCTTAAAAATGGAACAAAAAAAGTATCTTGTACATACATAACACCTCCATTCTTGACTTTTATTGCAAGGGTACCTTTTCCCATTATATCTGCTTCATTATCATTGCCAACATTTACTTTTCCCTTCACACTCTTCTCTAACTTTACAAACAGAAATTTGTTTCTAGTCATATGATTTGAACAACCACTATCTAAATACCATGTAAAATCATCTTTATCTTCAAGGCAATTACTTGAGAGAAACAGAGTTTGAGAGATTTCACCTTCTTCCTTGCTAAAATTTTCTTGAGAGGTGTCTCTATTCTTCTTAAAGCAATAGCTTTCAAGGTGACCATCTTTATTACAATAGCTACAATGAAAAATTCCTCTGCCAGAGCTGGTACTTCTTCCACTACCATGACCACCTCTTCCTCTACCTCTGCCATGACCTCTACCTCCTCTAAAAAAAGGAGTATAGGCTTCAATCATGACAGATGAAAATTGCTTCTTCTTCTCATCAACTTTCAACTTACTTTGAAAATCCTGATCAAAAGGTTCCTCATTATTTTTCAACCTGTCTTCATGAACTTGAAGATTACCAAATAAATCAGTAAGGGTTAGCTGAGATAAATCCCTTGACTCTTCTATAGAAATAGTAATTTGATCAAAAAAATTGGGAAGACTTCTTAAAACCTTTTCAACAATATTCCTATCTTCAAGTATTTCACCATGAGCATGAATAACATTTACAATATTCTGAACTCTAGTGATAAAAAATTCAACATTTCAATTTTTTTCATAGATAGAGACTCAAAATATTGTCTCAACATCTCGAGTTTAACAACCTTTACCTTGACAAAACCTTTATTAGCTTTTTCCAAAGTTTCCCAAACATTATGGGAAATTCCACATTCTGCAGTTTTTGGAAGCAAAGTGCTATCAACTCCTGTTTGAAGAAGAAACAAAGCCTTAGCATCCCTTTTCCTATTCTCCTTCAATTCTATATTCTGATCAACTGATAATGCATTATAAGCAGCTTGATCAACTGGCTCTGTGTATCCTGCAGAAACAAGCATCCATAAATCTTGTGAGATGAGCAAAGTTCTCATCTTCACACTCCAATACTCATAATTTTCCCCACATAAAAGAGGAATCTGGTACTGGACTGAATTGTTATTTTGGGCCATTGTCTCCTTCTTCTAGCTACAAACAACCACAAACTTGGCTCTGATACCAAATGAAGAATCTAAAAAAAAAATGGATTTAAGTGCTCATTGAGGAGTCATGCCCAGAAAACACAGATTCAAAAATAAACTCTGTTTGAAAATACGATCAATGATTATCGGCTATATCATATGAAAAACAAAAGTAAAACTCAGATATCGAATTTTGGAAATCACTGTCACAATATTTTATTCCAAACAGTAAAAAGAGGGTACAAAGTACCTCTATTACAAAAGAGTAAAAAATAGAGTATGTTATGTTTTTACACAGAAAAATTTCAAAATGTTATAGCCCACAAGTAACACAATTTTATCACGAACAAAACTCACTAACTCACTTAGCATAAACAACAATTACATTCTATAAATAGAGTTTGATGGGAAAATGAAAATGAAACGTGGAGATTTAAGAGGAGAAACGTGGTATCTTTAGAACAACAAATGGTATAGATGGTTATATTGGAAGAAGAGGCCCCTCCAGGTGTCACGGGCATGTTGAAAACTCATGCATTAGTTCCTTCAATATACCCATTAATGTCAAGTTTGAGGATTCCCAATTGTGATCTAAGTTTCTTGAATCGATCCTTTGGAAGAGCCTTCGTAAAAATGTCTGCAAGTTGATCTTTAGATTTATGAAATTCGAAAAAAAAAAACTCTTGTTGGACAATCTCTCTAATGAAGTGATGGAGAATGTCAATGCGTTTACTCCTACTGTGGAAAAATGGATTCTTTGTCATAGAGATTGGGCTCTAATTGTCACAATAAACTTTAATAGGTTTACGAATTTCCATGCCCAATTCTTCTAACAATCTTGCCATCCAAATGCCTTGAATGCTTGTAGATGATCCTGCAATGTACTCCTCTTCAACTGTAGAAAGAGAAATTGTGGGTTGCTTTTTGCTGCTCCAGGAAACAAAATTTCCTCCAAAAAGAAAATCATATCCTGAAGTACTTTTCTGATCATCCAAGCTACCTGCCTAATTTGCATCTGTGTATGCTACAACATTGAATTTATTAGTAGCATTATAAAACAATCCATAAAATCTGGTACCACTTACATATTTGAGTATTATTTTAGCTTCTTTCCAATGAGACTCATGAGGTTGATTCATGAACCCAGAAACCAGACTTATAGAAAACATAATGTCTGGTCTAGTATTGGTCAGATACATTAAACTACCAACCATGGATCTATAGAGAGTGTCTCTATAGAGAGTGTTATCATAGAGGGAAGATTCATCTTCTTTCGTCAATTTGATCCCAACAACAAGAGGAGTACTCACAGCTTTACAATTCCACATGTTAAACCTCCTTGACATGTCTTCAACATATTTGGTTTGGCAAATAGATATACCTTCAGATGTTTGTCTAATTTGCATGCCTAGGAAATATTTCATTTCTCCCAAATCAGACATCTCAAATTCTTATTTCATTTCTTCTTTAAACTCCTTCGCAAGTGATATTGAGGTTCCCACAAATATTAAGACATATACATACAAGCAGAGAATAATAAAATATGATCCAATGACCTTTTTGTAGACTGCACTTTCAGAAGAACACTTAACAAAACCATGATCATGAAGGTATTTATCAATCCTAGAGTACCAAGCTCTACAAGCTTGTTTAATACCATAAAGTGTCTTCTTAACCCTATACACCTTATCTTATTTACCTTCAACAATAAAACCTTGAGGTTGTTAAACATAAACTTATTCCTTCAAATATCCATTTAAGAAAGTAGATTTGACATCCATCTGATAAACTTTCAACTTTAACTAAGATGCAATGGAAATCAAAGTTCTTGTTGTTTCAAGTCTTGCTAGAGGAGCAAACGTTTCCTCATAGTCAATGCCTTCTTGTTGCACATACCCCTTTGCAACTAAACGTTCCTTGTGTTTTGAAATGCTTCTATCCATATTATATTTTAGCTTGTAAATCCACTTTACTCCAATGGAAGATTTTCCATGAGGGAGTTCAACTAACTCCCATGTGTCATTTTTTCTGTATTTGAGACATTTCATCCTCCATTACTTTCACCCATGGCTCAACAAAACAAGCTTCTTTAAAATTGACAGGCTCAACATTTGTAGAAGAAACAAGAGAAAAATGATCATTAGCATACCTTGATGTCTCATAAATCTCTTTCAAACTTCATGTTTTTCTAGGAGGACTAGATCGAGGTGTTGTTTGAGTATCAACTTGAGATCTGGTTGAAGGAGAATATGAAGATGAATTTGATGGAGAACTCCTTGAAGGCGAGCCTACATTTCTTACAACAGAGGGCTGCAAAGATTGATCATTGTTATCAAAAATCAAATTTTCAATATGTGGGGTAAGCTCTTTATCTTCTCCTTCATTCTTCTGATAAACTTCCCCTTCATCAAAGATCACATCTCTACTAACATAAATTTTATTAGGAAGTGGATCAAAACACATGTAAGCCTTGTTTTCTTATGAATATCCTATGAAAATACATTTCACTGTTTTTCCATCTAATTTATGTCTTTGTTGTGGAGGAATGTGAACAAAACATGCATACCCAAAAAATTTCAGATGAAAAATAGTTGGTTTTCTACAAAACCAAGATTCATAAGGAGTAGAATTTTTTACCATCTTTGTAGGACTTCTGTTGAGGATATATGTAGTTGTATTGACTGCATCTTCCTAATACATGTTTGAAAAACTCTTTTCTTTTAACATACACCTAGCCATCTCTACAATTGTTCTGTTTTTTCTCTCTGCTACTCCATTTTGTTGAGTAGTATATGCAATAGTTAACTCCTTCTTGATGCCATGTAATTTGAAAAATTATTTGAATTCATCAAAGGTGAATTCTCCACCTCGATCAGTTCTCAAGACTTTCAAATAGTATCATGATTGCTTCTCAACAAGTTCTTTAAATATTTGAAAAAATCTAAAATATTGAGACTTCTCACTTAGAAAATAAACCCAGGACATTCCTTAAAAATCATCGACAAAAAGAAGGAAATATTTGTTTTCAGCAAGGGACAAATTTTTCATTGGGCCACAAATATCTGCATGTACTAAATCCAAAGGCTCTGATTCTCTAAATTGATTAAAAGGAATGCTATCTCTGTGTTGCTTCCCTATTAAACAACCTTCACATAATTTGTTACCAGGATTTGTGAAAGAGAATAAACCTATTACTAAATTCTTCTTTTGCATAATAGAAAGAGATCCAAAATTAAGGTGTCCTAACCTTTTGTGCCAAAGACAAGACACATCAACTCACGCCTTCAAACAAGATACATTTGATTCCATTCTCATCAAAAACATCCTATTTTTTGTTATAGGAACTTCAACAACTAGGGCAGTATTGTTAAAAATCCTACAAAACCTTCCTTCAAAAACAATCTTGTATTTTTAGAGTTTATCTGCCCTATGCTAATCAAATTGTGCCTTAAACCTGGAACAAACAAAGTATCTTGTACATACATAACACCTCGATTCTTGAATTTTATTGCAAGGGTACCTTTACCCATTATATCTGCTTCATTACAATTGCCAAAATTTACTTTTCCCTTCACACTCTCATCTAACTTTACAAACAGACTTTTGTTTCCAGTCATATGATTTGAACAACCACTATCTAAATACCAGGTAAAATCATCTTTATCTTCAAGGCAATTACTTTTAAGAAACAGAGTATGAGAGATTTCACCTTCTTCCTTGCTAAAATTTGCTTGAAAGGTGCCTCTCTTCTTGTTAAAGAAATAGATTTCAACGTGACCATCTTTATTACAGTAGCTGCAATGAAAAATTCCTCTGCCAGAGCTACTGCTTCTTCCTCTACCACGGCCACCTCTTCCTCTACCTCTACCACAACCTCTACCTCCTCTAAAAAAACGAGTATAAGCTTCAATCATGACAGATGAAAATTGCTTCTTCTTCTCATCAACTTTCAACTTACTTTGAAAAGACTGATCCAAAGGTTTCTCATTCTTTTTCAACCTGTCTTCATGAACTTGAAGACTACCAAATAAATCAATAAGGGTTAGCTGAGATAAATCCCTTGACTCTTCTATAGCAATAGTAATTGGATCAAAGTTTTTGGGACGACTTCTTAAAGCCTTTTCAACAATCTTCCTATCTTCAAGTATTTCACCATGAGCATGAATAACATTTACAATATTATGAACTCTAGGTATAAAAATTTCAACATGTTCACTTTATTTCATAGACAGAGACTCAAAATATCGTCTCAACATCTGGATTTTAACAACCTTTACCTTGACAGAACCTTTATAATCTGTTTCCAAAGTTTCCCAAGCATTATGGGAAATTCCACATTCTTCAATTTTTGGAAGCACAGAGCTATCAACTCCTATTTGAAGAAGAAACATAGTCTTAGCATCCCTTTTACTATTCTCCTTCAATTCTATCTTCTGATCAACTGATAATGCATTATAAGCAGCTTGATCAACTGGCTCTGTGTACCCTACAAAAACAAGCATCCATAAATCTTGTGAGATGAGCAAAGTTCTCATCTTCACACTCCAATACTCAGAATTTTCCCCACAGAAAAGAGGAATCTGGTACTGGACTGAATTGTTATTTTGGGCCATTGTCTCCTTATTTTGGCTGCAAACAACCAAAAACTCGCCTCTGATACCAAATGAAGAATCTGAAAAAAAAATTGGATTTAAGTGCTCACTGAGGAGTCACGCCCAGAAAACACAAATTCAAAAATAAAATCCATTTGAAAATATGATCAGTGATTATCGACAATAACATACGAGAAACAAAAGTAGAACTCAAATATCAAATTCTGGAAATCACTGTCACAATATTTTATTCCAAACAATTAAAAGAAGGTCCAAAGTACCTCTATTATAAAACAGTAAAAAACAGAGTATGCTCTGTTTTTATACAGAAAAATTTTAGAATGTTACAATGCACAAGTAACACAATTTTATCACTAACAAAACTCACTAACTCACTTAGCATAAACAAGAATTACATTATATAAATAGAGTTTGATTGTTGAATCCAAATGAAACGTCGAGATTTAAGAGGAGAAACATGGAATCTTCAGAACAACAAATGGTAGAGACAGTTATATTCGAAGAAGAGGCCCCTCCAGCTGTCACAGGCATGCCGAAAACTCAGGCATTAGTTCCTTAAAAAAAAATTCCTCGCCCATTCCGCATTTAAAATTTAACAAATCTCCAATTGTGTTTACCAGTTGGATGAATGGGAGCATTCTCTACGTATTGTTTTCATAGCGATTCTCCAAGGTATTGGAGATCAACTAGATGATTTCGACGATGGCGGATGTTGTTTCTGTCGCTTCGGAGTAGCCGATTATGCATATTGACGTATAAACAATAAATTTTGCAACCTCCATACCACCCACATGCGACGATCCAATGGTATTTTTTTCTCCTCTGGAATGCTACGATCCACGCGGTTTTGTATGGTTAGTGTTGTGTTGTTTCTACAAAATAAGTCATTCATCTATCTTCCATTTCCATAGATCAAGTTTTCTTGCTTTCTTTGGATTGGTTTTTCCCTGTTTTACGTTTTGTTCGTGAACCTTTGATTTCCTATAATTTGTCACATGTCTACAGAGGAATAGAAATCTTCGAAGGATATGGAGAATGTAGGTCTTGATCTATTCTAGATTTAGGGTTCAATTCTATATTGTTAATATTGTGGTGGGATGACATCTGATTGATCTGTAGAAAACAATGATGCAATTACACATGAATGGTTTCTGTAGATGTAAGAAGGTCACCTTGCATTCTATTAAGAAGATCGAGTTCTTGGGATTTAATTTGTTTTTGGTGTTGATGTTTTTGAATGTTTCGGTGACTACATGAATTGATTCCCTGACAATCAATATGAAGGATAACACTCTGACTGTGATCGAAGACACGGATCCAGTTTGCGTGTCCAACTTTCTGAGAAATAAATTCAGGTGTGCTCAATTTCTCTCCTTCTGGCCCATGTCCCACGCATGAGGAGGAGGATGTGGAGGTGAAAAAGGTGGTGTTGGAAAAGGAGAAGGTGTAACTGGAAAAGGAGGAGGTGGAGGTGGTAAAGGGGGAGAACGTGGAACTAGAAAAGGAGGATTCTGATTATTTATCACTTAAAGGAGATATTACATTATCCAAACCAATATTATCACTCACACTCAACTTCACAAGACTTTATGGGTGTAGAAGCTCTTCACATTTTATAAAATTGATTACATTAATGTAGATCCAAAAATTGGGTATTTTATTTCAACAACAAACTCGTTTAAAGGAGACACTAAATCTACTACAATCTACATTTTTTTTGGAAATTCATTGGCATATCTCAACAATCTCCACCTTGACAACAATTTACCAGAATATCATGTGCAATTTTTTCATAACCTTTGTTGCAAGCCAAGAGAAGCCATGCACCACTGCAGTTTCTCTAATAACACTGGTTTCATGAACACATTTCTATGATTTGCTTGAGCTTATATTTTCTCAGGGATCACTCCTCCTCCAACATGTCTTCCAAAATGATGCTTTGAGACATATCCTAAGGATTACCACTAACTAAACCACTGAAACCATTATAGGTGACACTTGTGCCTCTAAAAATATGAAGCACCCATTTCACTATATCACCTAAATTTGTCATCTGTCTAACAACATCAACTAAATGTGAAATATCTGGTATTAACCATTTCATCACATACAATAGGCCTCCTAATGTAATGACACATGGTATACGAGACACAACATTTTATTCTTTATAAACAAGACCTAAACTTGAAAAAAACTTATAATGGAAAGCAACATGGATATTATCAAGTTTCACAATGTTCATACTGAACTTCATCAATATTGATTTTTGTTGTGATAACCCCAATTTACCATGTATATCATTTTTGTGTGCTTATGTGCTCAAAATTTGTTTTGCTACTCCTTGATCCTTCAATTTATTTTAAGGATGATTTTAAGGACGGAAATTTATTTTAAAATATAGAAACCTTGGCAAATCTTACTAATCCTTCATATGCCAACTATAAATGTTTGGCGATACTTTTGTAAAAATATTCAAATTTCTAAGGATTTTATATAGTTTTTATAAAATTTTGGCTATTTTTAAGGTAAAACTATTTTATCCTATAGAATTTGGGCAAATCATTTTTAAAATAGCGAATCTCGTTTTTGGAAAAACCATGTAAAATTAGACCATGAGCTAAATTTATCCCCTAAAATCATCCATGTCCTTCATTTGAAATGTCATGTCCAATTGAGCCTTTATCTCACTGATCTCAACCATGCTTCGTATTACAACGAACATATCATCAACAAATAACTTTAGGATAGTGAATGTATTATTAACATTATAGTCATACTTAGCCCTTGAAAAAATTTGGCTCACCGTGAATGATTCAAGCCTCTTGTATAGTTTCATGGGTACCTTTAGGCCATACAATGAATCCTCAAGCTTGCAAACAAATCTTCCTTTATGATTTTGAAAAAACCCTCCTGGTTGTTCTATAAACACTACATCTCTTTTAATGACGACTTTGTGGGATGTAGGATCCCACACTCTACATTCCTTTTCTCCATCATCATAACTAGAAGAAATATAAAACAAGCAGAAATTAAAGAACAAAGATTCTAAGTATGGAAGAAACTTACAGTAATGCAACCCTTTCTGGCTCATATGAACTTGTTGCTTCTTCCATAAACAAGAAGATACATCTGTAACCTCAGATGACACTTCAGTACTACCTTCCAACTTATAAATATCATCAATCTTTGTTTCTTTCATTACTACTAAACTGCCTTTCGACACTTTGAGTGCTCCACCTTGACATGTATACTTATATCCATCAGAATCCAAAACCCCTAATGAAATAAAATTTATCTTAAGTTCAGGTATAAAACTCACATCTGTTAACTCTTTAGCAATACCATCAAACATCCTGATTCGAATGATGCCAACCCCAACAGTTTTATAAGGAATACCATTTCCCATAAATCAAACACCCTCATCAAGAGATTGGTAAGAAATGAACCAATTTCTATGTGAGCACATGTGGTGGGAGGCACCTGAATCAAGCTTCCCTTCTTCATGATATTGTAAGCTAGTAGAAATAGATAAAACTTCATTAGCGATACCTGAATTTGTTGTCGTAGCCAAATTTTATTTCTCTATAGAGTTGTTCTCAGATTCTTTTCTTTTCCAACAGTCTTTCTTGAGATTCCCTGATTTTCCATCGTACCAACATTTTTCTCTACCCTTTCTTCCTCTTGACTTAGAATGTGAAGCGCTTCTCTGATTCTACTCTTTTTCTTTGGGTTGACCTCTGACCACTATTGCCTCTAAAGTTGAGGTTTCTTGACTCGATTTTCTCCTCATCTCCTCAACCAACAAAGCTCCCACAAAAAAAGCATAATCTAGGACATATGTTGAGATAAATCTAATAGAGGTGACTAAATTATGCCAAGACTCAAGAAATGAACACAATAGTGTAACGACCTTATCTTCATATTCGAGTTATACTTCCATACTAGCCAATTGAACTATAAGGGTATTAAAGGTATTTAAATGGTCATAAATTTTTGTACCTTCTTTCATCCATAAACTATAAAACCAACTTTTTAGGTAAATTCTTCTCGTCAAGGACTTCATCATATACAAGCTTTCCATCTTACTCCATAAGCCTGTTGCTATATCCTCTCCTACAATATTAAACAGAACTTTGTCTGCCAGAAATAGATGAATGGTACTTAATGTTGTTGCATCCAAATCTTCCCATTCCTCGTTTGCCATGGTTGTTGGTTTTTTTGTCCTGCCTGTGACTGCCTTTTGCAATCGTTGTTGCACCAACAAATCCCGCATCTTAAGCTTCCAAAGATCAAAATTGTTTTCTCCATTGAAATTTTCCACTTCAAACTCCGAACTTTGAACCTTTTCTATCAGCACAAATCACCTACTCTACTGCTTATAAACCGAATATTATTTAAAATATGGAGGTATAATATTTGATTTCAAAGTGAGAAACACTCCTTAGGCATCTGTGTAATAAAAAACAACCCTTATGAAAATAATTCGTCTTCTATCACTTGGATTTGGATTTCCATGCTCAGAACCGGTAGGAACTCTCCTTCACATGCCAAATATTGCCCCAAAGGTTATTGAACTCATGAATATTTTCTCCACTCACTTGGCTCACCTTCTGCACTTGCTCTGATATCACTTGTTGAGAAACATTTTGGACTCCCTCGTTGCGAGAGTTGCATGAATTTTTATTTTGTATCAAATCTCTCGGCTAAATTTCAAAATTTATCGTGGATCTTCCGAACTTAATGTGAATCTATTTCAAGTGGGTTTCTTGATATTTTTTCTAATTATGTGAATTGTGAAGAAGGTTATCCTTAAATCCATTATTTTAAAGTAAAAGAAGGATTAATTTTTACCAACCATATTTAAAACTGAAGCTTCCATCAACCACCAGTTATTGTTCATCCACCAACATATCCACATACACTTCCATATATTTCCCCCTCCGTTATCTCTCTAGATCTTCGAGATCCTTCCAAATACCTATATAAATAAGAAGCGATTGTAATTGTTTTCATGTAAGGAAATACCAAGTATGTTTTCAGTTTGCTGAGTGTTTTCTTTTGCCTCTACCCACTTCATCGTGGTATCAAAGCTAGGCAAATCTAGGTGGATTGAGCCAGTTTGTTGTCTAATGTCTATGTGTTGAGATGAGCAGAAATATGATCTGCGTTGAGGAGTGAAGGATTTTTTTTCTGTTGTCTGTGTGTGCTAAGAAGAAAATCGATCTGCGTTGAGGTGTGAAAGATGCAGCCGTAGTGAAGGATGGTGTGGATTATCAAAAGCCGATAGTGGATGTGCCAACCAAAAGCTACTATGTAGACCCTCTCTTAGGGATTTATGTCGATCTGAGTTGGGAGTCAGTGTTGCTCGAAGTCCTCTGAATATATTGGAGAATTTTCACTGTATCAATAGTTTTTATTAAAAATTTATATCATTTTACTTAACTAAATGCTATCTGAATAAGGGGTTCAAATTAATCGACTTGTTCAGAACCTAGGGCATTTTTTTCCAAGTAATTTGGCTTATTTGTTTGGATTTGAATCAAAATAATTCACGTCTTTTTAGCATAAATTTTGGAGGGTTCATATCAGGGACGATTTTAGGGGCTAAATTTCGCTCGTGGGCTAATTTTCCATGGTTTTTCCCAAAAAATGATTCGCTATTATAAAAATGATTCACCCAAATTCTATAGGTTAAAGTTATTTTACCTTAAAAATCACCAAAAATTTATACAAACTATATAAAATCCTTAGGAAATTCAATATTTTTACAGAAATATCGCCAAACATTTTATAGTTGGCATATGAAGGATTAGTAATATTCGCCAAGGTTTCTACATTTTAAAATAAACTTCCATCCTTAAAATCATCCCTGGTTTGTATGATATATTTTGTTTGAATGGACATGTGCATATATTTATATATAAAAAGGGAAAAGTGATAGTTGTCTCTCTTACTGCATAGATTTGAGGGCCGCAAGATAGTTAGGCACAGTCTTGAGGGGTGTCGAAGGTTTTGTGTTTAATCTACTATTCTGTTGAGTGTGTTGAAGGTTTTATATTTGATCTACTTGTATGTTTCGTGGAAGCGCTAGAAGACATTCACTAGAGTAGGGATTTGTGAGGGAAGATATTCCAAGAAGATTTGTGTAGAAGTGATCTATAAAGAGTATTCACCCTCTTTTACTATAGTCTTTTGTCTATTTTGTTGAAAGTTTTCTTTTACAAGAATTGTCCTTAGGGATTGATTTTTTTTAAGAATGGCATGAGGCATGTATCAACAACTTATGATTCCAACATTTTCTGGGAAAAATTATGATAATTGGGCATTTATAATGAAATTAACATTTGATTCATATGAGCTATCAGATATGGTAATGATTGATTATACTGAACCACAAGATGAATCTGATTTTGAGTGTTGATGAAAAGAAAAAACTTGATGAAAATAGGAAAAAGAATAAAAGGGCTTTGCAGATAATTGAACAAGCATTGGATGATTCAGTTGTTGGAAGGATTAAACCAACGACTACAACGAAGCAAGCATGGGACATTCTAGAGACAACATATCAAGGCATTAGTAAGGTAAAAATTTCCAAACTCCAAGCACATAGAAGAGAATTTGAAAACTTGCAAATGAAAGATTTTGATTCAATCGATCAATTTACATATCATGTTACATATTTGGTTAATCGATTAAGATAGAAGGGTGATGAACTAATAGATCAAAAGGTTGTAGAAAAGGTTTTAAGAAGTTTTCCTAGAAATTTTGATGCAATTCTTGTGGTAATTGAAGAATCTAAAGATTTGAATACATATTCTATGGATGAGTTGGTTGGATCCTTAAAAACTTATGAAGATGGATTGAAAAGAAATAAAAATACCTCATTGGAGAATGCATTCAAAACACAAATGAAATTTGGTAGAGGTAGAGGTAGAGGAAGAGGAAATCCAGGATTCATAGGAAGAGGAAGAGGAAGAGGAAGAAATAATTTTCAAAGAGAAGAATGAAAGAATCTAGATTGAGGAGGAAGGAGAAATCAAAATAACAATCAGGCATCACAAAGGTATGACAAATCAAAGATTCAATGTTATTACTGCAAGAAGTATGGTCATTTTACAAATGAATGCCAAAAGAAACAAGAAGATATGAGAAAGAAGAATGCAAATTTCTCTGAGAGTAGTTTTGAGACATTGTTTATTACATGTCATGTAGCTCAAGAAAATGAAAGTAACATCTCGTTTCTTGATAGTGGTTGTAGTAATCATATGACTGGAAATAAAGAGTTGTTTGATAATTTGGATACATCGGTTAAATCACAAATTAAATTGGGTAATGATAACATTGTAGAAGTCATGGGAAAAGGTGCAATTATTGTAATAACAAAGACTGGAAAGAAAATTATTCCTCATGTTTATTTTGTACCTGGTTTAAAGCATAATCTCATAAGTGTGGGAGAACTTACTCAAAAGGATTATAGAGTTTCTTTTGAAAATAATGTATGCAATATATTTGATACTTCTCCTAGTAAAATGGTGATTGCAAAGATTGAAATGACAAACAACAGAATGTCTCCACTTCACATGAAAAGTGAAATGATGGATAAAATTGTAGCAAGTTTCTGTTGGACACACCTACCACACTTAGAGGGGGGGTGAATGAG
>SNQJ01S0058342.1:22300-34706 GCA_010110895.2 Picea sitchensis | reverse complement strand
GAGGCAGAGTATGTTGCAACAACTGCAGTTGCATGTCAAGCTGTATGGATGAGAAGGGTCTTGAATGAATTGTTGCATAACTAGAATGATGCAACCTAGATTGTCTGTGACAATAAGTCTGCCATTGCATTGTCAAGAAATCACGTTTTTCACAAGAAAAGTAAGCACATTGATACAAGGTATCATTTCATTCGAGCGTTGGTAACTGGTAAGGATATTTTTATTCAGTTCTGCAGATCTGAAGAACAATTGCAGACATATTTACGAAGCCTTTGCGAAATGAACTATTTAAAAATCATAGAAAAAACATTAGGGTATGTAAGCTGTAATGCATTGTTTACAACGATTTTGTTTTTTCATAGTTTTAGTTTGTTTTTGTTTTGAAATGATTAAGAGGGAGTATGTTAGGAAGTAACCATTTCACCACCTCTTTGCAAACGGTGAATCGGTGGCCGTCTTGACCCTTCAAGACTCGAGGATTAAACCACTGATTACAATTTTGTTTTACATAACTTAAATGGTGGCCGCCTTAACCTTTGCAGGCCACAAGACACCATCAACGCCATTGATTAAGTCTTTTAGAAGATCAAAGGGGCAATTTTTGAATTTATGTTTCTGTATAAGTACCAGAAAGGAATTATAATTGATAGGATCTTGAAGACATTTTTGAATTGAAGTTGTTACGGTGTATTCGCAATTATTCTCTCTGTGTTTAATTTTGAGTTAGTAAACTCTGTTCAGAATTATCTTTTTTCTTCTTTCGGAATATCTACAAGCTTGTGCAATTGAGTCATTCCCCTCCAAACCCCGAAACAATGTTGCCTAGGCCCCACAACTTGATCGGATTTCGTGATTCAATGATTTTCATTGTGTGTTGTTTATGTATCAAGCATTCCCAAACGCCGAAACCCGAAGGGTCCCACTGCCTTATTGCGATTTCGCGATTCGGGAATTCTGGGTGAATTTTGTTTTTGCATCGGGTGTTAGCAAAACCCCGAAGCCCGAAATTGTAGGCCCAAAGCATATTCACATTTCGCAGTTCGACATTTCTTATTTCGTTTTGTTTGTGCGTTGGGTGTTCGTAAACCCCAAAATCCCAAACCCCGATTGACCTCCGTTTTTCACAACCTCTTGTCTACGATTTCTATTATTTTTTCAGCATTTTCATCCATCTCTAGTAGATAAGGTGTCACCTGTAAATACACCATGCCAATACTCAATTTTAGCCTCTAGCAGAAGATGCACTACTAAATATGCCAATATTTATATTTTGATGATAAGATTCCTTACCCATCGAACGATGTTTAGCTCCTCTTCAGGTCGTTTTATATCTATGGGTGGTCTACTGCATACGATCTCTAACAAAACCACTCCAAAACCATACACATCACTTGTGTCCGTTAACATTTGAGTGTTGTAATACCTATGTGAAAGTTTGTCACAAACAAAAATTAGCAAATCCAGTACTCTCGAAAAATTGCATGTACTCTTAATGAAGAATATTGCAAAGAAAGTAAGTTATATATACTCTGGATCGAGGTATCCGAATGTTCCTTTTACCGCAGTGGTAACATGAGTAGCGTCTCCATCAATTGTCATCCTTGAAAGACCAAAATCGCCCAATTTTCCATTCAAATTGTTGTCTAATAGAATATTGGCCGTCTTGATGTCTCTGTGAATTATCTTTGGAATGCAACCCACATGCAGGTATTCCAGACATTTGCATAAAAATAATTACATTCGATATACAGTTAGTTACCTGTTGATTTACTCTTATATTATTGGAGATACTGAAAACAACAAGGGTTGATATCATAATACATATCTATTGTATATGAAAATAATTAGATTATGATGATGATATTAATGTTCACTAAGATTCAATTGGTTTATCTAACTTTAAAAGAGTAGGTGCTTATTTAAGATTCTTTAGAATTTTGTTTCTGTACTAGAAAAGCATTAAGTAAAATTTTCCAAGATTATACATAACAAGTATTTAGATTATACATATCTACTGTACATTTAAGAAAAACAACAAAGATTTAGATTATACATATCTAATGTACATCAAAATAATTAAAAGAAATAATTACCCTGGGCTGCATCTAAAGCTATTTTGAGCCTTCTTTTCCAATTTAGACCGGAATTTTCTGGACTGGGACCTGGAAAAGAAAACAATAACCAAATGCTTGTCAGTTACCTTGGCTATTTTATCTACTCAAAACAAACATATTTTTCAGCAATATAAATTACCATAAAGGTGATCTCTTAGGGACCCTCTTGACATGTGCTCGTAGATCAGCATAACTTCTTTGGTTTCGTTGCAGTAGCCCAATAAGGATACTAAGTTCCTGTGATTGATTTTAGAAAGTAGATTAATAATTAGGGTACATTCTCAGATTGGATACAAATTGTGATTAGATACAAATTGAACTCGTGAATGACCTCATTTAAGAACTCGTGGATTCCTTGTCGGGAGAATGATGAGAGGACTTTCACAGCAATAACTTTTCCTTGGAGCAATTCACCTAAGAACACCGATCCAAATCCCCCTCGTCCAATCTCCCGACTAAAGTTTTGTGTGGCAGCTACCATCTCATCTAGAGTGAAGGAACGACACTTCGTTGGATTTGGCACCATAACCATTGAGCACTCTGCAAATAATTCATTAGTACAGATCTGGGTTCTCATATAAAAGTATTGTATTATATATTATAGAATTTCTAATATTGACCTCTATTAAAAAAAAATGTTGTGTTGTTGTTTCCCACCCACGCCTTCTGATCGCTCCGCACTCTTCTTTTTAACAAAATATTTTCTGATACACAACCATGCCCATTATCCACGCTAAAGCAATGATTAGAATTCCGCTGAGTGTTATTCCGAGGACAACCTTCATTTTATTCTTCCAAGCACAATCACTCTTATTCATAACTAGAAAGGGGTTTCCTGATTCACTACAACACACCAAAGAAATATATTTTTCATAAACTGCATAAACATTAATTAGCATTTTATAGATTATTTTTTATGTGACAAATGTCTTATGTAGAAAATATGAAAACAAATTCTGAACCTCAAAATCGTAAAATCTAGTATGTGTAGAAACATAAGAAATATAAAGTAGGATATGATTACTTCAATTTCAACGAACAATTGAGGAGAAGTCGCCGAAGAATTACACCGCTGAAACTATTGTTTGTTGTATTTCTGTGTGACAATGATTTAAAAAACATTGAATACAAATTTACTAATTAATTTTATTTAACTTTAAACAAAAATTAAAAAATAAGGTAGAAAAAAAGAGAAAAGGGGAAACTTGTACAATTCTTTAAGATTTTTAAGATCACATAGCCACTCAACAGTATCATTCAGGTTATTTATTGTTTAAATTAAGTAGATAAAATAGAAAAGGGAAACTTACAATTCTTTAAGATTTTCTAGATCACATAGCCACTCAACAGTACCATTCCGATTATTCTGGTTATTGTTTTGTAACTCAACAGTAACATTCAGGTCATTGTTTTGTAAATATCTGCATAGTAACCAATGTAAATTTTGCTTTTCTCAGTATGTATAGCAACAAAAGAACACACAATGAAAGTTTTGTTGAAAAGAAATTCACGCTGGTCCCTCCAATATCCAATTTCGCGCTCCCACTGTATTGCTGTGTAACAATAAGTTCAAAAACATTGAGTACAAAATTTACTAATTGATTTTATTTAACTTTCAACAAAAACCTAAAAGAAAAAGTAGGAAAAAGAGAAAAGACGGAAACTTACAGTTTTTTAAGATTTTTTTGATCACATACTCAACAGTATCATTCATATAATTGTTTAAATTAAGTAGATAAAAGAGAAAAGAAGGGGCTCTGGAAAATATTTTAGGCGGAATGGGCGTTTTTGAACCTTCGACCTACAACAATGGTGGATCCTGCAACTCAACCTGGGAGAACATTGCATTTTAACGATGGAGATTAGTCACTACTTCGGAGGTTTCAGGCTATTGTTCTGGCGGTATTACTTATTAATTTTTGAACTTTCTTCTCACTTCTTTGGCTGTTACTGCAACCTTAGCCATGGGACGATCCTCCTATTGTCTGGAGCATAGTTATTTATAGAGGAGGTTACATTCCTTCCAGTTTTAGTATAACGCACTATTTCCTTAGTTCACCTGTCACCTCGTTTCATGAATGCATAGCTTTGGCCCTTTGCTTAGTGGGTCCGTGTATATGTTTTCGCCGGTGGTAGTGCGGGACTTTCCATACCTCGGTTATCGTTGTGAGCAGAGTTATTAAAGAGTCTTGTCAGGAGTGTTGTCACTTCGCCATGAGGTGTTCAGCAGTGGCTGGATGTTTGTGGCTGATCACCCTCCACCAGAGTAGCTCCTTTCACCTCACATATGCGCTTGAGTTTAAAGCTAGTAATAACTCCGACTCAGACTATCCTTTCTTCTGCGGCTAATCTTAGGGAGGCAACGTGTTTTTTACCCTCTAACTCTGCTATCGGTCCAGGGAGTGCTATACTAGACAACATGTGAATTCACATTCTCCTATTCCTCCATATGTTCGAGGGGGTGCCGTCTGTGGTCTTGGGAGGGTGATGGGCGGATTGACTTGTGGTTTTTGTGATAGGCATCCGTCCAACACAAGCGTTTGTAGAGCTAAACATTGGATCCTGAATCGCTCTAAGCGAAAATTGATGTTAGGGGAGGATATTGGTCTCTAAGATACTCTTAGCTTGGCACTCTGTGTTTTGGTGGGGAGGTTCTCGTATCGCGCCAAGTGCAAAATGCCACTGGTTGAGTGGGTAAGCTCTACTTGGTATCTGCTTTTGGGATATATGCCTGAAGTTGTTTTTCTGACAAACGGTTGGTTCGACTTCCGGTTTAAAAGGGATGAGGATTCTGCGAACATTTTGGAAAAACCTTGGATTTACGACGGAGATAACCTGATGCTTAAGCGATGGAGGGTGAGTTTTGACCCAACACATGATTATTTTCACTTTAGACATCTATGGGTGTTATTACCTGGACTGCCATTGCATTTATGGAATGTGAAGGCTTTAGAAGCCATTGGGAATGCTCTCGAAAATTTATAAAGGTTGATGAAGTGGCGCTCTCGGCTTCTCATAAAAGAATAGGTAGAGTCTTGGTGGAAATTGACATACATGCTAGACTGCTAGAATCGTTAGAGATTGTTTGGAGAGGACACCATTTAATGCAAACTCTGGACTATCTGGGTATTCCATTCAAGTGTTCAATGTGTAGGAAGATCGTTCACTTGAGGTGGGATTGTCAAGGTTCTTTTGAGGAGGAGGTCTCAGAAGGGACATTGTTGGATAAGTCAACTCGAGTGGATTCGCCGGGAGTGGATTCTCGCTGGTCTAACTCGAGCAGTGTTGATGACCCGGATATTATCCAGACGACCCAGTTGGACACTATCACAAAAGATGAAAACCATCTGTCCTGTGCTCTTTTTTTCTTTATCATCCTGGGAAAGAAATGAGTTGGATTCCTCTAGTTTCTTCGGAGTGGGCGGGGCAAATTTGGCTGAATCTACTCCTGATCAGGTTACGTTGTAATGCCCATTTCCAAATAGGAGCTTCTGAGAGGAGGCTTAATGGTCTAAATCGCCCCATTAGACTATAGCCAGGGCCAGAAAAGGGGTAAACAGGGTTATTAGAGGTCACTCCAGTCACAGGTGTTATATTTGGAAAGTGACATTGAGCTAAAAAGGGTTAAAAACGCTTTTAAGTCATTATGAGCTAAAAATAGAAGTCAACAGTGAATTAGGGTTTTAGCAGTGATTTAGGGTTTTGGAAGTCAACAGTGAATTAGGGTTTTGGAAAGATATAAAGGAAGGGTCAGCGGCCTAATTCATCATTATGCAGATTATGGCTTGTCATTGAGGAGAGAGGCGCATCTCAGGAGAGATAGTTCAGTGGATTCCAGGAGGAAGACACCAGTTGGATGATTTTGGTGTTAAGAGACACACCCTAGTCACCGGGAAGATCACACAGGTCTTCCATCATCCTTTAGCAGCAGTTACTCAATATTCAACAACAAGGGTGCATTCATCCAAAGGGAGGGCACAACTTCTGGGAGGTTTAGAGATCGACTTGTCCCATCCAGGGAGAATTCCGAGATTTCCCTCCAACCCATTTGAGAGGAAGGCAAGGCGCATATTTTTCCTGGTTCTTCGCCAGATTTCGACAGAGGAATTATCTGGGGCGCATTTTTCAGACTTGGGAGTGTGACACTTTTGGCGGATACATTCAGGGTTCCTGAGCGAGCATCAAGCCATATCCATGGAAACCCTTCTGACCCATTTCCCAGTAGACCAAGGAGGTCATTTTGAGACACATCTCGTCCGATTCCGACGATGGAATCACTAGGACGCATTTTTCCAGAGAAAGAGGGGCACATTTCCCGAGGGGGATCCATCCGAGGTCCAAACCCTCTAGCTAAGGGGTCCGATAGTTACTAGTACTGAGGACCAGGGTAGGGCGCATCATTTGGGATAGTTTCCAGGCCATTCCGAGAGGTATAGTTCCCAAGGTGAACTTTCCAGACTTCTAGTAGCTACCGTACGAGCTACCATAGTTCTAGTGCATCCATTGATCCCACAGTGCTCACATATTCCAGGTATTATATTTTGTTTTTATTTGTATTCCAGCTAAGATCCTTTTGTCTTTTGATCTAGCTGAGTGTTGTCATTTTATTCAGCCGCATTCGGCCTATTGTAATTTGCAGAGATATCGTAATATAAACTTTGCAGTCATTTGTCGCATTTATTATTTGTATGACCATTTATATGTTGTAAACGATTGATCCTACACACACATTAGCAGCGTTTCCTAGACTAGCCAAGTCAGGAACATTACATACATAAGGTTTAACAAATATTGTCCCCCACACTAGTGCTTTGGAAGGGGGGGATTATCGACCTGTTGTCACTGCTGACTCTAGGGGATATAGGGGACTACCCTTAGATACAGAGGGAGTTACTAATTTCCCAGCTCAAAGCTCTTCTGGTGGTTTGGGCTCTCCGAGCGGGGTTCCCGAATGTTCGGTTGGTTCGGGTGAGGACAACATAATCCCGGGATGTAGGGAACCTGAGATGGGGGATAATTCCATTGGGGAAGTCCTTGAGACCCTTGTTCCCTCCTACAGAGAGGCGCTCTCACTGATACAATTACCTACCTTTTTGGGGAGGACAGTCTACCACAAACCGGTTTCAGAAGGGGGTTCTGGACAATCGAGTCCCACGGGGGAGACTTAGGGGAAGGAATACACTTGGTCAAAGGGTATGGGGTTGGAAATTCCCCCCTATTAAAACTCGTAGTGTAAGGAAATGGAAGGAGGAACTGGTTCATTTATCTATTGAGTCACACTTACCCTTCATTTGTGAAAACGGGGTGCTAAGAGGCATGAAAGCTCTTGTGAGAGAGAAATCATGATTTTTCTCTCACTAAACATTAGAGGGGTGGGGGGATCCTAAAATCCGTCTCCCTTCGAAGACTTCTTTAGAGGACTTCATAGGACATTATCTTTTTGCAAGAAACTTTGGTGGAGGAAAAAAAGTGGCGGGCCTTTATGAATTATTTTCGTCCTTCTTGGATCTCATGTGATGTAAGCTCAGTTGGATCTTCGGGGGGTTTATTAGTGACTTCGGATCCTAAAAAGTTTGACAATAGTCCTTTTTTGTGTTGTGGCGATATCCTTTTAATAGGTACGTGTCTGGAGCTAAATCTGTCGATCACTCTATTGAATTTTTATGGTCCTTATTTGAATAGAAAATCCTTTTGGGAAAAGGTGGTTGCAAGGGGTCTTTTGCCACACAAAAATCTTATACTAGTTGGTGACTTAAATCTCACTTTTGATGCTGGGGAGTTGTGGGGAGATACTGCTCATTTGGATCCGTTGTCAGTCTTCTTTAAAGACTTTTTTAATGGTTTTAGACTGGAAAACATTGCTCCAAATGTTTTGGTCTCGACTTGGAGGAATGGCAGAGGGGGATTTGCGAGTATTTCAAAAAGATTGGATCATGTCTTTGTGGCTGAACATATCATTGGGAGAGTTAGCACATATAAATATTGAGTGGATTTTCCCTATATTTCGGGTCGTGCTCCTTTGTTTTTAAGATTAGATCATCATTATTTACCAATGGCTTATCCTTTCAAATTCAATGTAAGTTGGTTATGTGAAGAATAGGTTGATTCTTTAGTGACTGAAGTCTGGAAGGACAATGTTCATCTGGTTGAAATTGATGTTCAATAGAGATTAGTTCAAAAGTTGAAGGCATTAAAATTTTTCATAAAAGCTTGGGAAAAAGATTTAAAAAAAAAAATAGGAAGAAAGGTTACTCTGTTTAGAGGGACTCTTGAAAGACTTATTTATGGAAGCGGCACAGGAGGATAGGAGCAGGTTTAGGGACACACAAATAAAATTGTTGGAGGTTGAGCGTGATAAAATCCTACTAGCAAAAGAAGATAAGTGGCTACTTAGACGTAGAGCCATCTCGATAAAGAGTGGTGATAGGAATATAATATTCTTTCATAGTTATGCGATCTTCATAAGGAATAAGAATCATATTTGGGAGATCAAGGATGAGAGTGGAGAACTTCATTCTGGTCAGGATGCTATCAAAAAGAAGTTGTCAAGTACTTTAAAAATTTCCATGAGGAATCTGACCATGTGGTTATTAATGATCAAGTTGACACTGCTAGTCTTTATGGTCGTTTTGTATAGGATGATGATGCAACTCTATTATATTTCCCTTATATGAAGTTCAAACTTTGGGAGGTCCTCAAGTCATTTTCCAAAGACAAGAGCTCGAGGCTCGACGGGTGGACTGTAGACTTCGCAGTCCTTATAAATGGGGAGACTACTCAAATGTTTCAGAGTGGTAGAGGTCTGTGACAAGGCTATCTGTTATCACCTCTTCTATTCATTCTAATCATGGAATGACTTAGCCTGATGTTAAAGAAAGGAAAGGATGAAGGAAATTTTTCAGGGGTAAAGGTCTCCATAATAGTCAAGATTTTACATTTGTTCTTGGTGGATGATGTGCTAATTATGAAAAAAGCTACTACTACTGAGTGGATAGAGATTAAAAAGATTTTACTGATTTTCTGTAGTGCCTCTGGATTGCTAATAAACTAGACAAAGTCTATCTTTTACTATGCTGGAATCCAAGGAGAGAATTTAGGAAATTTAAAGGATATCTTCCCTTATAATTTTGAGGATCTTGCAAAGGGTTTTCAGTATCTTGGATACTTCTTAAAGGTCGATGCTTATAAGACTGTGGATTGGAAATGGCACCTCATAAAGATTGAATCAAGGATAGGGATGTGGTGTAATAGATGGCTATCATTGGGGGGACGCTTCACACTGGTAAACTTTGTTCTTGAAGGACAACTTGTCTACTAGATGGCTTTGGTGGCCATACCAACATCAATTCTGGAAAATATAAGGAAAGTCGTGTTTAGTTCTCTTTGGTTGGGTGATTGTGGGAAAAAGCATATGCATCTCTACAACCGGGAAGTCAGAAAAACCAAAACATATGGGAGGTTGGGGGATAAGAAATATTTTCCTTTTCAATAACACCTTGGCTACAAAATCCTTGTGGTGAGGCTTGATGAAGGAGGGAATCTAGAACAAGGTGATAAAAGATAAGTACATTCCACATTGCTCGGTAGTCACTTGGTTTATATCGGCTCTAGCTAGAGCATCGTCTACCTCTCAGACTTGGAAGAACCTTTGGAAGTCCTTGCATTTGATTACCCACTGGCTGAGTTTGGGGTCGGGGTCTGGTCACTCGGTGTTATTAGGGTTGGAAAACATTTTGGGCCTGGGGACTTCATCCTTTTTAACTCGCCAACTTATAACTGAACTGAATAGAAACAATATGGTTTATCTTTACCAAGATTTAGAAGAAAGCAAACTAGGTTATTTGTCTGATCATTGGAAAACCAGTGAGGAGATTGGCCTCGGTGGGAACTTGGTAGTGGAATGGGATGCATATTGCAGGGATCTTATTGGTGTGGGGGTGCAGCTACAGAATCAAGAAGATGCGCTCATTTGGACTGGGGGAGATAGATCTGGGTGCCTTACTATAAAAAATATATATTGCACTCTTGCAAAAAAGAAGTGGAAGCATCTTATTGGGGGATGGAGAAGACATTTGTGGAAGTGGGATTTGGTGCAAAAAATTAAATTATTCACATGGTTATCCATTGAGAATAAAATTTTAACCTGGGATACTTTGAAAAGAAAGGGGTGGGAAGGTCGAAACATTTGTCATTTGTGTTCTAAAGATGTTGAATCTGTGTATCATTTATTTGTAACTTGTAGCTTATGTTAGGATGTTTGGACTAGGATAAAAAGGGAGCTAAACTTTTTGACTGTCTGGGAAGGAAGTACATTATATGGGTGTTTTGAAAACTGGGATAGAAAGGAGGCCATTTTCATTACTCTTCCTTCCTTGCTATGCTGGTTTGTTTGGTTGGAGCAGAACAAAAAAATCTTCGAGGGAAGTAATCCCTCTCATCTTTATGTAGTTTATAAACTCATGGAAAAATTAGCATCTCGACCATTTACTCTAACGAAGGCTTGCCCTCGTATAGTTCAGATCCCAAGTTTCACTACGCCTATAGTGAGTTGGTTTGATGGAGTAGCGCGGTTAAGTGATCATAGTTGTGGGGTTGGGGGATTGATAAAGATTACTGCAAACTCATTTTATAAGTGAACCTTCAATTGCAGCATTGGGACAAATACCAGGGAAGAACTGCTTGGAGTGTGGGCGACTCATATCTTGGTTGTGCGGTTGAATATCGAAGTCATCCAGGTAATTGGTGATTCAAAGAATATTATTGATTGGATGAAGGATAGAGGCAAGCTACATATTACTTCTTTGATGGGATAGATGGACATAATCAACAAGCTAAAAAAATATTTTAGGGAGATCCATTACACTCATGTTTATAGGGAGCTAAATAAGGAAGCAAACTTTCTCTCGAAAAAGGCATTGACGAAGACCGAAGGAAACATTGAATACAACTTGTGGGTAGATTGGAATGAGGATCCTCCCCTCTTTTTCAATCTTTTTTAGCAGCTAGTTTTTCTTTTGTCTTACTAGTCTAGTGAGATTTTTGAGGACAATATTCTCTGTATTTATTTCTCTCTATGTTTTCCTCTCATGGTATAGAGTTTAATGGAGCATAGATGGGTCTATTCTTTCTATGAGACTCATGGGTTATATGCTACATTGTGGCTATAGTTTTGTTACATTGTAAGCTTCAGCTTAGAGACATATTATGAAGCTCTTTAAAGTGTAGTTTTTTTTTTTTGTCTATGTCATAAATATGGGAGGCATTCAATGTATACATGAATTATGTAGTGGATAGAAATGTATACACAATTATATTTTCTAATATAAATAAGCAATTTTTCTCTTGAAAAAAAAAGAGAAAAGAAGATGAACTTACAATTCTTTAAAAAAAAATTGTAGATCACATAACCACTCAACAATATCATTTAGGTTATTGTTTTGTAACTCAACATTAACAGAGAGGTTAACGTTTTGTAAATATCTACATAGTAACCAAGTAAATTTTGCTTTTGTGAATATTTATGGAAAAAAAAAACACACAAAATGAAAGTTTTGTTGAAAAGAAATTTACGATGGTCCCTCCCATCTCCAATTTCACGCTCCTCTCTTTAACCTCGTGAAGTGATCATGGTAAAATGGCCTACTAATTTCAACACAAATAGGTAAGCACGTATGACTATTAAATACATTTAGTATAAAATTTACTAAGTAAATAGGTAAATGCTCCACGTATGATTATTAAAAACATTTAATACAAAATTTACTACCTAATTCTATTTTGGTTTGAACACAAAAGAAAAGAGGAAGACGTACCTTTCTTGAAGTTTTACTGGATCAAATAGCCACTCAAGAGTACCATTCACGCTCTTGTTTTGTAAATATATGCATGGTAACCAAAGTAAATTTTGGTTTTGTGAAAATGAATAGGACTAAAAGAACCCACAAAATGAAAGTTTTGTTGAAAAGAAACTTTCAGTCGCTCCAAGGAGGTTAAATTGGCCAAACTTGGCATTGGTCCCCTGAATTGATTATCGTGTATGATAAATTGTGAAGCAAGAAATGCAGAAAGAAAGAATAGAGCAGAAATAGTATTCAGTATATTGAGAATGTAAGCAGAAAGTACAATGAGAAGAGTTAATGAAGAAGTGATACAATGCAAAAGGAAAATAGTTGAGCTAAATAGGCTCAAGAAAATCAAGAAATGAAAGTACAACTGGCCAAGACAGCTGGCAGTGTACAGTCAGCCTGTTGAGGTTACATTATATTTAACACTCCCTCTTAAACTCAACAGTT
>SNQJ01S0058341.1:12476-26871 GCA_010110895.2 Picea sitchensis | reverse complement strand
TGAAATGAATCTCAATAATAGCTTAAACCTTAACAAGTTTTCCCATCTTCTGACATGTTAAAAGTCATCCTTGAAGAGTTTTATGGCCTTCTCAATTCATTTTAGGGAACTTTTGGATGCCATGTAGGTTTTTTTATAATTACGTTTTTTAAATTTAATTTTTTTGTTTGTATTTTTATTTACTTCAAGAGGAAATCTGTACATGCTTAGTATCCCACTTGGATTAGTTTTTGATTATATAGTTTTAAACACAACTCAAGTCCTGCTTTGATATACCTTTAAGCTGTTTCTGATTATTGGTTACTTGACCTGAGTATTTTGAAAAGATTGCTTCAATGTTTCCTCATCTCTAACCACACTGGCTTCTGCCATACATGGGTTTCTTTTTGCAGCCCCGCCATTGGCTGCCATAATGATGGGTTTCTGTTTGCATCCCCATCAGAGGTTACTTTCATCCATCCTTGTTTTGGTGGTTGTTAGTCTCGATGGAAGGAATTAATCTTCCTTATGGCTTGTCCTTGAATGGAAGCTCGTTGGATTTTAGGATTATAAAATTTGCAATTTGGTATTTGGAATTATTTATTGGGGTCTTCATCTATATTTTTTGGATTTGATTGTTTTTAAATGGATAATCTTCCCTGATCCCAGATTTGGTTAGAGTAAGATTTGTTAAAAGGGCTTTGGCTTCGAACNTAAAATTTGCAATTTGGTATTTGGAATTATTTATTGGGGTCTTCATCTATATTTTTTGGATTTGATTGTTTTTAAATGGATAATCTTCCCTGATCCCAGATTTGGTTAGAGTAAGATTTGTTAAAAGGGCTTTGGCTTCGAACCAAGTTCATTGTTGGATAAGTACACAACTAGGATGCCCACCTATTTCGCAAAATTATAGTTGATCAAAGATCAAAGAATGTTTTGATTCTTCCACAACTTCTAGGCATCCATCACATCCAAGGGGTTCTTGACAACCTCTTTTCCACTTGGCTCCCTGAGAAAGATCTTGTTGTTGGTGCCACTTACCAAGTAAAGGCTGCTACCATTGGCTATGAAGATGAAATCTAAACTTTATCAAACTACTTCTTTATTCTGGTTCTCTTCCTCAACAAGTTCTGTAAGTTTTCTATCTTCAACTCTGAACTATCCTTTACCTTTCTTGTACTACCAACATATTTTATTTGGCATTTCCTTGAAGGATCACAACCTCTTTCCTATTTCTTCATCCAAAGATGTTGATTGTGTTTGTGAGAGTTGAATCAGCCATTCCTGTAGAGGTTTCCGAGAGGCCTATTAGATTTGGGAATTAGTCCCTCCTCTTGATCAGAGTTTCTCCTCAACCCAACCTATTCTCATCATATCCTACCCGTCTCTCCCTAAATTTTGGATCTCTTTACAAGGGGGATGACTTTTCTGTCAGTCATCCCAAAAAACATGTTGGATTCATAGTTGATTTTCCAAAATGCATGCTTATCCTCTAGTTACTTCTCATCTAAATTCCATTCCAAATATTCAATTTTTTTGGTGAACCTTTCTTTCTAAATAAATCTTTTGCTGGAGCTCCTCTCAAGTACCCTACCCCAATATTCTACACCTATGCGAGTTTGGTCTTAAAAGATTATGTGATTATAGTTTCACATTAAAGTTCCAATTTACTAATTCTAGTCTCTCCATTTTTGATGCTCCTTCCCATTTAGGCTCGAGTGTTTGTTTCCATACTAGTAAATGTAATATCTTTTTGTCTTTTCCCCTTACCTTAAGTTTGCCAATTCTCCTAAGTCTTGGATAATCAATTTAGGGGCATTAGTAAGACTGCACATTGGAAAGAGGGATTGCTCATAACACAAATTGGATGAACAATATTCTCCTTGCCAAAGAGATGTTTGGGAGAATAATTGTTGAGTCTTGCCATGATTCTTTTGTTAATGTTTTTGTAGCATCAGGTAGGTATTCTCACATTGGCAATGTGAGGAGAATCTTCACTTTGGCAAATCTGGCTTAGAGTTCTTCTCTTTTTCTGTTTTCAGCCAAGGAGGCTGCACGTGTGGAGCCATACAGTCCACACGTGCGGACTATATAGAACAGTACGGGCTACTGTATAGCTGCAGTCAGAGGAGAGAGAAGGCCGCACGTGTGAATTTTCTGGGTAGATTGCAGGGCCGTACATGTGACGTCATCCGTACAACTGTGATGTCAACAGGCCATACAACATGTTTGCATGTTGGAAGGTTTTTTCAGTATTTTTGCTGAATTTTGTTGAAGGGACAATTTTTCTCTATCTGAAAAATTTTACTGAACAAAATTTGTGTCTCTTGTGTATGGATGATTTCTCTATGATCTTTGTGCTTTCTCTATAAATTTTCTGTCATAATTTCAGCATAAAATTATTCAGTGATAACAACTCTAGTTTATTGTTTGAGGTTGCTTGGAAGTAATTTTCAGATCTGAAATTGAATGCATTGAATGCTTAAAAAATGACATTTTCAAGTTATGTCTACCCAACCCCTGGCTTTATGGATGTGCTTAGAGAGGAAAACTCAGAGATTGGTTTACAATGATCTATTACAATGTCTTGTAGTGAACTATTAGAATTTTCTTTAATGGTAGAAAAAAAAAATATCATAACTTAGTTCCCAAATGATTTAAAGTTGTATAACTGTAGAGTAATAATCATAAAATCAAGATTGTTTTCTAGCTAACATTTCACAGTAGCAATACATTATTGATTTAGTTTTGAAAATAGGTGTTATAAAGGAGTGTAGCAGTGAATTTCATTGGCTTCAACCATTACTATCATAAGATAGATCATTGAATGGTTTAAAGTGTCTAATTACAATATTTGTAGTGTGTGTTCAAGGAAAACCTTGTAGGATCTCCCACTCTTCCCCAAACTATTTGGATGGAGGGTAGTGTAATTACTAGCCACAATAACGGTTGGTAACTCCAAGGGACTTCATTGGATTTGACCTTGTGATTTAAGGCCTCCCATTGACAACATGCCTTGGGCGAATGGTTCAATTGGTTGACCTAACCCTTGGGGCTAGTGTGTGTTTGTGTGACACACACACACATCGACGATTAAGGCCCTCTCCATCATCAACATAGTTACCAACTTGACAAGAACCTCTAGAGTTTTCATTTTTTTAGAGGTTGCATTTGGTGGTTGTTTTTACCCCCATTTCAAATTTTTTAGAGGGTTAAATTTGGTGGTTGTTTCTACCCCTATTTCAAACTATGAAAGCACCGATAGCAACTCCACGTGTTTTTTGAGGTTAAAATTACAAAATCTAGTGACTGTGATCTGTAATGCTACAAATAAAAATCTTCAAATTGACCTCTAAAATGGTATGGTGCTACCAATAACACCCCTTTTATTTTAGGATTTAAAATTGAGACTTAATTGAAACCATGGCCGTGACATTGAAAACTTGTACCATTGTGATAAAAACCTTTAAAATCGATCCCTGAATCAAAAAGTGGCGCTCACAGGCTTTTTTATTTTGCGGGTAAAATTACATGTTTGATACAGTGGCATTGACAATCGATGCTAGTGTGATTCAAAACATCAAAATTAACACTTGAATCAAAATGTGGTGCTAACTGCAACACCAATTTTTTTGTTTTGGGCCTAATATATATATTTTTAAAGGAACTGAATAAGATTTATATTTAAAAAGTTGTGTCGAGGCAAAACAAGAAGCAAATTCTTACAAAATTTAGAAAAATTGGCTCATTTCTGTATGAGGCCAAGTCTGCTGCCCTGAGGTAAATAAATATTGAAAGATGCCTATTGCTGCATAGTACCCTACTGCTAAAAACTTTTATAAATTGTGCTAAGAACAAGATACATTTAAAATACTTTACGAAACAGATTCATGTTCATGCTCCTGAATTTATGCTAGATTTAGCATGTTCTCTTCTGTCTCCATCAATTCCAGCTTGCATGTGCATTTCCAGAATTTTCCTCTTGCTGATTTACTGTGATTTGGTTGATAGATCCGGAGATTGAATGCAGTGGATTGGTCGTTGCTTGAAACTGGATGCATTCCTATTCCATTAAATCCATATGACCCAATAAAGTTGCAACTGTTCTCTCTAGCTCCCTTATTCTTTGTTGCTCTTCCTCCCTTGGTCTGGAACGATTTTATTCTTGTAATAGAAAGTCAACTCTTTGTGAGAGGATGGCAACTGAATGCTCAAGATCTGCGATCCTCAAAATATCTTGTGCAAATGACTCAATACGTTGAAACATGTTCTTTATCAATTGGTCCATGTTGGTGAAATAAACTGCATGTTCCCTGAGTTGAACTCTAGCTCCTTCGAAGATGTCTTCATGACTACATAAAATCCTCTTAATATCCTGCCATGAGGGTTCCATGATAGGCTTACCAGTGCTTCCCCTGGTCCCAAGGTTGCCAAGATGATTCAAAATACCGAATCTTCTTGTGTGGCATTGAAGACGCTAATCCTCACTGATATTATGACCCATTGCTTCAACAAAAAAGAATACTTACAACAAAATTTTGGGAAAAGTGCTTGTACTTTGTGATGTCGATGGGTGAACTTCCGACTATCCCTGAATTGATCACTGGAACTCATAGATGCTTTTCGGGTTTTTCCCGGGAGTTGTTGGTGGTTTACGGGCTAGACAAGAGGGAGAACCCGAAAGAACATTCCCCCATATTTTAAGACAAAACTACAGAAACCCAATTAAGGTCCAAATCTCGAATCCTATTTGGGGGAGCTACTTGAAATTGAGAACAAGAGCAAAGTATTTGGCATTGAACACCCAGTCCCAAGGGAGGAAACGAGAAATTAACAAGATCGAAGTAAAAACATAGACAAAACCGAGCCTCGAAATATCACAATAATAGTGAAAAGAGTTGATAGGGAAGCAAACCCAATCCTCAGAGACTAAAACCACGATTTCCACCCCACTATGTGACATGAAAGCTGGCAAACTGAATCACTAACCCTTTCCCTTTGATACCTGGAAATGTATTATTAAGGCTGAAATTAAAAATTGTATAAGGGTTCCAGTACCCGTGTTCCGAGGATTCTTCTATGGATCGATGATGGTAGCCAACAACTTGAGTATCCCCAAACTTGGAAACGATACCTTGTCGATCTGCTAACCGTACTTTCATGGCTATCCCCATCCTTAAGAAGAATAGTTTGCACACACAGAGGGAAAAATCAGAGTAAATCCACTGAATGATCAAGTGTGTGGAGGGTGGATCAATGAATAAAGGGCTCCGCCAACTATCCAGACTGATTAAAAGCTCCATAAATCACTTAGGGAATTGGGGCAAACCCAACATTGCCATTTATCACTAAAGTTCCTTTTGCTAATCTGGAACCATTCTTTGCTAAAGAATTTGCTTCAACATTCAAGCCTCGTTTGACATGAAATAAGGAGTGTTTGGAAAACTTTTTGAGACTCTCGAGGGAAGAAAACATGACTCCAACGAAGAAATTTCCCCCAACTATTGATCCTTTAACCAATGCACGAATAATCAACAGAGACTCTCCACAAACGACTAGATTTTGTATTCCCTCTGAGTGACCTAGACGATCTCCTGCAATGAGAGCTAAGGCCTCCGCTTCATTATTAGACACTGATCCCAAGCCCCAATAGTATTTGATAACAGGTTGACCTCCAGGTTTGCAAATTCACCCCCCACGTGCTTGCCTCCCTTGGGTTACTTCTTGATACTCCATCAAAAAATAAAATGCTATCTACCTGCTGGGAAATCCAAATCTCATCTTCACCCACTTCCATTCTTAATAACCGGTTTGTATTCATATTGGGGAGTTTTTTGGGGGTGATTTGATTACTACCCAATTTAAATAGATTCCACCAACCTTCTTCAATGTTATCCAACTATTTCTCTTTCCACTATATGCGGGTTTTCATGTATTCTGAGAGGAGGGCGCAAACTTTCTTGACAACCTGTCTTGAGCTTTGAAATTCATCATTGAAAATTTGTTTGTTGCGAACAATCCAAATGTTCCAACAAATATATTTTGGGAGTGCGTCCCAATATCTTTTAAAACTAGGTTTATTCTTGAGATTCCCATTATGGCTTCCCTAGCGAATAAATAAATCTTCGCTTGACTGTGGCCAACTTATCCGTTGCTTCAAATTCCCCAGGGTGTGGCTCCAAGTTTCCTTTGCAAAATGACACTCAATGAAGAGGTGCTGGAGTGTCTATGCATTCTGACACAAGACACAACGTGAGGGTACACGAATCCCTCATTTTTTAAGATTCTCAACAGTAAAAACTCTTCGGTGAGCCGATAGCCAATAAAAGAAATTAATTTTATGGACGTCGTCGCTGTGCCAGACAACAGACCAAATGCTTGCTTGAGGTAGACTGTGTGTCACTGCTGTTAGAAAAGAGTGACCCCTGCTCACTGTATAAGTAATGCTCCTCCAACCACGATTGTCATTGAGTCGCTGGTGGCGCGAGGCTAAATTCATTAATTCAAGCTTCCTTATACCTAGTCCATCATGAGATTTATTATTTGTAACTTGGTTCAAGTTAACTAAGTGAAATATTTTGTGGTTTGAGTCCCTCCTTGCCAAAGGAAGGTCCTTATTTTCATGGAGATTTGTCTTACTATGTACTTGGGGGGAATTAAGGATGAACACTAGTAAAGAGGGATGCTCGACAAAACCGATTTAATAAGTATTATCTGCCCTGATGGGTTTAACCATTGGGATCCCCATTGCGTTAACTTCTTGCTGATTTTATCCAAAATTTGTTGCTAGATCTGTGTATAAGAGGATTTTAGAGTGATGTGAATGCCTAGATATATGAAAGAAGTCCAACTTTCTGGAAGCAGGAAATGGAAAATTTAGGCTATGGCACACATGACTCTTGGAGAAGTGTGCCATCTGTAAATTTGACTTTCCTGTTATTCACCGCCCCACCATAGGCATCAAGGAAGGAGTCTAGAGTAGATTTCAACCTGGAAGCAATGATGATAGAAGCTCCCCCAAGAAATAAGGTGTCATCAACAAAATGGGAATGATTCATATTCTTGACACCCTTTGAGATCTGCAACCTTGGAAGATTCCCAAGCTCTCTCTCATGTTCAATTTTCTTGCTTAGCGATTTAGCAACTATAATGAAAAGGAGGGGAGAGAGTGGGAAACCTTGACGGAGGCCTCTATTGACTTGAAAGAAACCTTCGAGTCTTCCATTCACTAAGGGAGCGATCCAAGGATTTTTGATGCACGCTGCCACCCACTGAATAAAGGAAGAGGTGAAACCAAACCTTTGCATCACCTGAAAAAGGAAACTATGACGCACACGATCAAAAGCGTTAGCCATGTCTAATTAACACAAGAATTGATGGCTTCCAGGACTAGCACAATGTTTTCAACAATATGTCTCTCTTGCATAAATCCACCTTGATTGGGGGAGATTATTTTAGGCAGAACTTTCTTTAGCGGATTGGCCATGATCTTGGTCAAAATTTTGTAGGAGTTACACATGGATATGGCCCTGAAGCGGGAGAAGGTGGAAGAGTTGGATTCTTTGGGTATTAAGGCAAGGAAAGAGGAATTGATGTTGCCTCCCAACCTCAAGGAATGGTGGGAGTGGATAAGCATTATTTTGAGGTCGTTCTTGACCAAGTTCCAGAAAAAATGATAGAAAGAAATATAGAAACCATTCGACCCAGGGGCTTTATCAAGATCAAGACTCCTAACTTCTGAAATGGGTTTGTTGATATCTAGATTGTCTTCATTAGTAATTTTTGTGGGAATGTTCTCAAGCATAACAATGGTACTGTAAGCATTGGCATTTTCTTTTTGAGTGTATGTCTTGGAAGTGACATTTAGCAGCTGATTTTATTTCAGCAAAATCAATCACCGTGGTGCAATCCTCCAAAGTGGATTTTGACACAATATTTCAAAATTACTGGTATTTGGCCTAATTGTTGAAATATTTGGTATTTTTATCCCCGACTTGGAGCCATAGGTTGCAGGATTTAAGGCGCCATAACTCTTCTTACCTTCTCAAAGAATTTTGGTAACACCATTGAAGATTGAGTTCCTCTTTCTGGCTTTGGATGGTAACTTCACTATTCTCAAGATTCTTTTGTAACTCTTCAAGTTTGCTTTTAATTTGCATATTTTAAGAAGTGGGGGATATGAAGGAGCACTCTTCCCATTATCTTAAAACATGTTTGACCATATAAAGTTTTTGCTCCCATATATAGACAGACGTTCCTGCAACCCATGTATTCCAGGTAGCTACAACCAAGTCCACTGCCTCTTGGTGCTAGAGCGATAAAGGGTTAAAGTGAAAGGGAAGGGGGCCAAAATTTGGAAGAGGATGGAGGTGGAGAGAAATGGGCTTATGATTAGAGATGAGGGAGGGGAGAATGTAAGACTTGATGGATGAATTTCTGTGAATGTAACTACTATGGACAATGAAACGGTCTAACCTTGCAATAATGTGTCCTGGCCTCAACCGCATGTTAGACCAAGTAAAAAAGCCACGCTCGGGTAGGGGGGGATATCTAGGAGGTTCCAATCTGCAACAAGCTCCTCAAGATTGGATCGGAAGGGATCTCTCCCAAAAATCTCTCCTCTATTTTCAACGCTGGCTCTTATAATATTCAAATCACCAACAATTATACAATGTTCAAGTATTCATGTACTCTTCAGATTAGCCAACGACCTCCAACATTCTAACTTCTCACTGGGGTTTATTGGCATGTATACATCGATAATTGTACACATTGTATTACTCTGCATATGATACAACTTGGTTAAAATCCAATGCTGAGTTTTGATGTGGTGTTCTAGTCTTACCTCTTGTTCACTCCAAAGAGTGCACAATCCTCTTGAGGCATCTAGGGCATCTACAACTATTATATTACTGGATTTCCAAAGTCTTCTTCCTGCCTTAGTAACTTCATCTTTTGTCAATTTGGTCCCCTAAATGAGAGGATATTGGGATTTTCTGATTTTACAAGATCCTTAACAACCAGGGTTTTTGGGGTGCTGCCTAATCCCCTACAATTTCATGAGACCATGATCATTATTTCAGAGGATTTGATTGGGAATCTCCTCTCCTCGAAACATTTCCACTATGGTTCTTAGCATTTATGTAACCTCCTCCCATCATATTTTTCATTTTTTTGAGAGCCCAAAATAATATCTTTTTGGGCTTGTTCTTCCCGAAAAACCATTGAGGGGCGCCTACCAGATTTCCTTGGAAGATTTTCTTCAGAAGCACAGTCATTCTGACCTTCATCTCCTAAGCTTTTTGATTCTGAGATGTATTTAGCGTCGACAAAGGAAAGTTCCGCATCCTTGAAGGAGACCGGGTCCTCTGGGCATGGGTCAAGGGGATTTGAGGGGATCACCACACAAATCTCTGATATAACCACTATTTCTTCCCTTTGTTGCAAGGACATGACATTCAATTTCGGACTTGGTATTGAGAGAGTTTGGACTGAATTGTTGCTTGTCCATAGTTTCCCTATCGCCCATAGGGATATGGATCTCTTCCTCAATGATATATTCGATTTGGGACATAGATTCATATCTGTTGGTTGATATATATATATTATAATTTTTAATTTAAAAAAATGATATCTTCGTTTTGGGACAGAGATTTTGTATATTTTTAATGATATTTTAAATTTTTGTATATTTTTAATGATATATATATATATATTTTTAAATAGGTGTTAAATTTTTGTTTATAAATATTTTTTAATGATTTTTAATATATATATATATATATATATATATATATTTTATATTTTTATATTTATTTTTAAAATTTTGTTTATATTTATTTTTTTTAAGAAATTTTTAAAATCAAAAGAGAATAGGGGATTTTATTTATCTATTTAAGATATGTTTTAAGAATGATTAATTTTTTATTTAAAAAAAAAACATATTTTCCTTTTTTTAGTTTAATGATTTTATTTGCAACAACTCAGGGTTTCTATGTTATGGTTTAAAAATGTTGCAATTTTATACATGAAAAAAAGAGGGGAGTGTTACTAGTAGCAACTCTTTTCGATTTAGAGATTGATTTGAAGATTTTGTTCATAAGAGTACTCACTGTCAAGGCCATGGGTCTCAAAGAAGTTGCAGTTTCAACCCTGAAAAAAGAGGCAGGGAGCAGCTATGAGTGCCACTTTTCAATGATGGAGTTGATTTTAAGCTTTTTATTGCAACGATACCAATTGTTAATGCCATATTTTTAAGAAGATGCAATTTTGACTTTGAAAAGAGAAAGGGTGTTGTTGTTTATGTCAATTTTTGATTCAGAGGATGATTTTAAATTTTTTGTTGACAATGTTATGAGATTGTTTTGACTCAAAGGTCGATATTGGTGTTTTTTGCCCAGTAGGATTTTAGAGCTAGATTGCTCATTTTGAGGTCACAATTCTTGCCAAGTAGATAATTGTGTTCATTAATATACCTTTGATGAATGGTTCAACTGATTAAACTATATCAATTGAACTATCTGCCCAATACATGCTAGATTGAACTATATGCCCAATACATATTAATGACAAAAAAACCTTAGTAGTTAGGTATCTCTTATATATATATATATATGTTACAACTGAATAAACTAATATCAGTTGAATTATCAGTAGTTAGATATCATATATATATATATATATTACAACTGAATAAACTATATCAATTGAATTATCAGTGGAATCATTAGCTAAAAACATATTATTAATAAAGAGATCTTAGGTCACAAATTCATGATTCAGAGCCATTTTAAACTGAATAACCTATATCAGTTGAATTATTAGCTAAAAACATATTGCTAATAAGGAAACCTTAGGTCACAAATTCATGATTCAGAGCCATTTTAAACTGAATAAGTTATACCAGTTGAATCATTAACTAAAAACATATTGTTAATAAGGAGACCTTAGGTCACAAATTCATGATATAGAGCCATTTTAAAACAGAGTTTTCAAGAATCACTGAAGAGCCTTCTCGACAGTCTATATGCAAGTAAGTTATGAACCTCCATGGAAGTCGTAGGACAATGTTCACAAGCCTACCTTTATATCATTTAAAAAAGAAGAGCTTTTGGTACATGTTCTTTTCTTTGCCCTAATCTCAATTCACAATCCTTCGTTGATAGCTTACCGGACTTAATTCTAAACCCAGCGTGAATAAAGTTCTCAATCTGAAGCACTCACGTTTTAATTCTTTAATTTTTTCGAAGTGACTTCAAAATCTTTGTCGATAGCCTTGCAGCCAGTCTCAAAGTTTAATTGAAGCTAAGCTTCCAATTTTAGCGGAGACTCTTCTCGGCGGTTTATACTAAAACAATGCTTGATTCCTCTGAGCAACCTTTCGGCCCAATCTTCAAAACAATCATCCGATTGCGTTTTAAATTCTTACTGAAAAAGTGTTTCAAAGATCACCCGAAGCATTTGAAGTATAGTTTTGAATTTCTTTCGAAGTGTGAGATCTTCACATTGAAGACGAAATCGTATTGCACAGGTAAACGTCAAATCTTTGCTATCATACTTCAAATCTTCACACTTATGGTTTAATCGCTTAAAACCTTATTGAATCTTTGACAAACTTCACACTTTCGCCGAAACATTCAAAATCTGGAGTAGAGACATTTTTGTCCAGGATTTGACAGAGTTACTCCCAGTTTGCTAAATTTCTAATATTCACTAAAATATTTTGAACTGGAAATAGAGATAGCTTCACGGGGAGTGGAAATAGGTCGCTACTAATTCACAAAGGGACTTGGACTCGTTCATGGGTTGATTCGAAGCGCACCAGTTGCAGGTAAGCCTAGATCAACTAATTATTTGCTTAAATACCAAAATTACATGCATTTAACTTTGAAAATCATGCTAGCTTCATTTCTAGTCTGTGTCTTGATTCAAATGTATACTTTTAGAGTAAATTATGTTCCATTTGCAAAACCCTGAGTTCGTCCCTGATAGGCATATGTCTTATAAATTCTTTGTTTTGAGAATAGTACTTCTCAGATTAGAATTCTGAAGAGATATTGGCTAATAATTTACATGGTTTCATAGCCATATTTTTTTATCTCAATATTAAAAAAAATAAAATTTTAACTTCATCAACCACTTTAGACAAACTTGTTTGCTAACACTTCAAATCCTCTCAAATCAACTTGTTTGCTAACACTTATCCTCTCAAATCAACATGGATATCAAATTAGTTATTTATTTATTTTGTACTACGTGGATAAACATGGATATCATGGTTACTAAAGAGGATGTCAATCAAAGAAAAACAAACACCGAGGCAGAGCAATCACAACAATTGCAACCATCAAAACTTTCAGAACTTTCTAGACTTGTTATAGAACTTGCCACACCTGACCTGCTAGACTGGTTATAGAACTTGCCAAATCTAATATTGATCACGTCAAGTCAATTTTCAGGACAACTATAAATATTAGCTTTTCTACTTTTGTCTACTTAGTTGTAGTGAAATCAAGGAAGAAGATTTATTAGGGAAATTTTGAGGTAATAAATTGGGTTTGGAATCAAAACAAAATGTATTATCAAAATCAATCTTTAAAAAACCAATAGGATTCAAGATGATGATGTCAATCATAGGGATAAATATTTTTGGAGGGAAAGGAAGAAAACTACTTTATTTCAATAGTATTTTTGATTTATCTCCTTATAGGTTTACTCAAATTTTAAGTGTGAGCACTCGTTGGATGCAAAACTAAATTTTGTATCCAACAAGTATGCATTCTGCATGATTTTGATAGACCAACAATGATATAAATTGGGAATACATTAAAAAAAGTGTTTCTTGAAACTGGAAACTGTTTTTTTTTTTTTAATGTATTTCCAGTTTATTTTATTGGTCTATCAAAAGCATGTAGAGTGCATATTCGTTGGATGCATAATTTAGTTCCGCATCCAACGAGTGCATACACTTGAAATTTGAGTAAACCTATAAGGAGATAATATTGAAAAAATAAATAAATTTTTTTTCTTTCCCTTTGAAAATTCACAACTCTTGCTTTATTATTTTAACTATTATTTTATTATTTTCCTTAAGAGGCCCATTTTAGACCTTAAATTTCCGCTAATGACCTAGATGTTATTCCCCCAATTTATCAATGTGAGAGAAATATTGTTGATTATGTTTTTTGGAACATTAGAAAATCCCCTTTGCACAATGTGGCAGGATTGCTCCTTTGCTTTAAAGTCATTGGTTGGATTATTGATCATACAAATATGGAAAGTCTCACCGTCATCAATGATCAAGGAAGATGCATAACGTCTTTCTAGCCCTAAGAAGTCGAAAAGTATTATGACCTAGATAGTCACATGGTTATAGGTTGGGTGAAAGAATTTTATAAGACCAAAGATGTTAAGAAAATACGAATCAAGTTGTAGGTAGAAGGCAAGAGGTTTCATGCCGAAAATGTTAGTATCTACACTACCACCAACTTGAGGGTTCCATACATATATGCTATGTCTATGGTGAGTAGGCTTTATGGAGAACGTGAGGCTATTCATTTTAAGAAGGCTTGGGTTCCATTGATATACACTATGATTACACAAGGTGTTGTCTTCAATTGGGAAATGATCTTGTCTCATACCATGAAAAATGCACTGTAAAGAGCAAAGACACAACCTTGATTGTTATCCAACATTTTACACGACATCATATTTGTTGGACACTGTTTGTGTCAATAACACTTTTCTAGGGATGGGATGAGCATAGAGTATATCATATGTTCATATACATGTTTATTGCTAGAACATATGATAAACAATTATAAGAGGTAGTATGGAAATATTTGTGCTAGCTCCTTAGCCCAAATTTATGAGTTGTTATTTTGCAAACCTACGCCAAGGTTGTCACATGAAGCAATGCCATTGCTTAGTAGCATTGAACACTATTATATAGAACACGATCTTAATAATATAGGAATATATGGAGCCATTGCAACATGACACTTATTACCAAAGTTTGTTCCCAATAGATTGGTGCTGAGAGAAATCGCATATCAAACAATATTGCATGGTTTTAATGCATCTTTGGTCTAGTAAAAATTGAGGACCTTTATTCTTTACTCCATGTACATTGAACAAATTATGGTTTTCTTAATTCTAAACAGTGTTTTAAAAACCGGCTGGTTGGAACCGGAACCGGCCGGTTTGACTGGTTTCATAGCTGACCGGGTCGAACCGGTTGAAAAACCGAACCGGCCGACCGGTTTAAGACAGAACCGGCCGGTTTATGACCAAACCGGCCGGTTTATGAATAAACCGGCCGGTTTGGTCATAAACCGGCCGGTTTGGTCCCAGAAACCTAAAACCCTCTAAACCCCCCTAAAACCTAAAACCTAAGTAGAAAGGTGGAGTTGTA
>SNQJ01S0058340.1:13910-25687 GCA_010110895.2 Picea sitchensis | reverse complement strand
TTGCTGGGTTTTCTTCCCCTAGAGGGTTTCCCAGGATAAATGTTGTGTCTCTTGTGAATGTGTATTTCTCAGTAATCTTGTTCTTATGATGCTCTTATCTATTGAAATGCAAAGAACTATAATAATGGCATAAACATTAACAATCTAGACACTCCTAGAAGCTAAAATGTTAACAAAAAATGAGAGATACAAATGACAATAAAAGAGAGAGTAGCAAGATCTAGGTAAAGTGGAAGAGGAGAACCCTAAGAGGTGCAAGGCCCTAGATCAACATTTGTACCATAACTAGAAATAGAAGTAGAAGCAAAAGAGGGATAAGTTGTATCCTTGTCTCTCTTTATTAGTATGAAAGAACCAATGAAAGGCTTGTTGACATCATTTGGAGAACACCTGAGGCTGAAAGTCCCTGGCTACGCAATCCTAGGAGGAGATTTGAACTGAATTGAACTCTCTCTCTAAACTCTCGCTGCTAACATCAAAGGTCGAGGGGAGTGACCTCCTAATAAAAGTTTGTTTTCTTGACCAGACCTGGTGGGTAGTGCCCTACATGGTGCAGGTCTGGCTCTAAGATCTCATAAAGGTGGAATGTCCATCACTTAGGTAGGAGGAAGTCCATTATCTCATTGGTTTGCCTCCACAAAGTTCGAGATGTGAGGAGTCCAATTGACGCTTAATACCTCTAACAATTGGGATAGGTTGTAAGAAAGAAGTGATGAGCCTAATGGTGCTGGATTTAGAGAGGCCACCAAAGTGTCTCGTCTATGGATCATCACTTCATAGATGTATAAGGCTTGGCATCTCTAGTCGGGGTGGGAATAAACTCAAAGGAGTAGGGTTGCTTGCAAACAATTAAAAGGGTAGAGTATCAATGTGCAGGGGATCATTTATAAAGGAAGGAAGTCTATTGCTTGAGAATATTCTCACAGTGTTACCTCGATCACTGCTTAGGTGTCTTCTAATAGTGATTCCATAGGTTAAAAATCCATTGAGATATGTTTTGGAGATATCTGTGATAGTGGTTGTTAGTTGTTTTCCTGATTACCTAATGATGGTGTTTCCCTCCTAAAAGTTTGCAGAACAAACTAAGTCTACAAGATAGAAGCCATAAACAGCCGAAAAGGACAGTTACACAAAAAAAGAGGTGGTTACACTGATAATACCAGTGTGTCAAGGACAACCTTATGATGGCTTTGTGTGTAGAGAGTGAAAAGGTAATGAATGAATCTTTTCCTAAGAAAACAACAAAAGGTGTAAAAACCAAAGAACTCTTGGGGCTGCAATTGANTACACTGCCTTTCTCTCTTTCCTTATCTACCTAAAACTCATGGTAAAGTTGTTATCATATCCTCCTCATTAAGTGGGAAATTTCCAAATTTTTGCGTTATTGATATTTACACTCCACTAATGTTATACCCTTACTTTAAATGTTAACTATTATTAATTACATCTTTGTGCATTTCTGAAACCATCAATAAATGATAATTTAACCTTTACTTCTTGAATAGCAAAGAACTTTAATTCATGTTCAACAATTGTTCTTCTAAAATATCACTAATGGTTTATTCTTTTAGAACTCTCCTAACCTCAAAATGTTCTTTGTTTAATCTTGTGAATTTTATTGGAAAATTGATGTTTGGGGTCTACTCTAGTAGGGTTATTATATCGTTCATTATCTTTATTTTAAAGTTAGGCTCCTCCATGAGCCGCATTGGCTTAAATTAACAATTTTAGCCATTCATGCTTAAGTATTGGACCATCTTTTAAGGTTTTGGTTTGAAAATTGTTTTTGCCATGCTAATTTGTTTGGGAGCTTTCACTATTTTTAAGATGATATTATTATTTCTACAAATGGTTGTTAGATAATAGTAGTCCAGCATCTTTCCTTAATCCTTCATATTTGTGTATGCAGGAACATGGGATTTACTAGTTGGACCATGTGAGTGAGAGGAAACGAGCATCAGTTGCCCCTTTGGTAAGTGCATTCAAATATATTGTAGTAAAGTTGCCATTGAGGAATAATATAAGCCAATGGACAACGTTAAGGACATTCACTAGCTTCTTATAAGTACTACCTGTTAATATATACCAGCTAATAAAAGGTGTATCCTATGCATTATAGATCCAAACAACACTTCCTAACTGTGCGACTGGCTTCGAGAAGAATTGTTACTAGTATCTAGCTAGAACTACATTGTTTTTTTGTGAAATGCTTCTTATATTTACAAGGAAATATTTACAACCACACCCACATAGGGTTTTGAACCTGGGTCTCCACGTTAATACAAGCCTGATCACCTCGTTGCTTGCCGATAGACCACACTCCCGTGGGCTCTAGAACTGCATCTTGTGATCTTATTATGACTATAACTAGAATATCAAATATTTATGATAAACATAATTTTTAATCAGTTCTCTCTCAAGAGTATAATTGTATGTGTAAAAGACCATGAATACAAATCTATATGTAGAATTATTTGACACCATGAGTGCAAATTTATATGTAGAATTGTTTGAGATCATGCATGATTTTTGGTCAAGAGCTTACCAATTTCTCTTGGACCAGATTTAATAAATCTTGGTAAGGGAAGCTTGGGTGTTTTCAATAGGATGATGCCCATTTTTTGTTTTATTTTGCTTACAAATTGTTTAGCGGATATCCTTATTTACTTTTCCTTTTGGAGAGATATTTCAATATTGCTTATGTATATTTATTATGTGCACATTATATCCCTACATTTTATGAAACAATTTCCTCACCTCCACCCCAATCTCACCTAGTACTATTTAATCCTGGTATGTATGTGTGTATGCTCTGTGATTATAATTCAAGAAACTATTTTCTATTTTTGTCAATTTTTTGTTGAATCATATATGACATGCATGTGACTTTCTCTCTCACAGCTTAATACTAGCAATTTTATTGGCTTTGTTTCAATTTCCCTCCTTTGGCGTTGAGGCTCAATTACTTGAGTGTTGGGATGTTAGTCACTTGTCAAAGAGTTAAATATTGAGTTGTATGTAGTTCTATTCACAAATTTGGGTATTTTTTCTACTACAGAAACTAAACAGCCTTTTAATGCAAGTTGTTCAAAAGTAACGACTTAAGTTCACTAAACTTAATGAACTTGGTATAATGTTTTGATTTTGTAGTTAAACTATTTAGAAAATTGGGATCTCCGTAGAAGAAAATAAACACTTGGAAAATTCCATTCCTTCTAACATAAAATGTTAAAGGCTCCTAGTCAACTTTTCTTTTAAAACGTGTTGGGAAAAGGAGGAATTTAAACAAACAAAATTTTACAAAGGTATGGCTCTTTGGTGTTGAAGAGGTGATATCAATGTATTTTAAAACATGTTTGGGAAGAGGTATCTAAACAAAGATAAATTTATGATGATGTGGCTCTTTGGTGTTGAAGAGGTGATATCAATTTCTTCTAATATGAGAAGAATATTATAATCTCTATGGAATACAAAATATTTATCAATGTCAAATTGTTATTTATGTTTATTACTGAAACACCTTTTTAGTTAGAACTCTCATTTTTCCTTTCCCATATCATGAGAACCACGAATTAAATTGTATAATTACACTTGGTTGTCAAATTTAGAAGTCCATTAGTCTCTAGTTGAATGGTAAGCATGGGGCAATTTGATGAGGCCAAGATTTAAGTCTTGTGGACTTCTTCCTTAATACTCTTGAATGTGATGCCAAGCAATAAATTGTGAAAAATCCAGGTCCTATCAGCTTTCCTTCTTGGTATGTCTTTGACCAAAGAAAGGCTCTAAGTTTCAATTGTAAGGTAATATATTTTTCTGTTGTTTTATAACAGCCAACAGTCCAAAAGTATCTTGCTGATTTGTTACAGTTATGTTCTCAATTTTGGGTGCTCTAGCATGTCGTTTTTGTCACCAGAAATTAGTACATGCATCTCAAAATAAACATAACACACCTAAACATCGTTTGCTGCTGAAAATGAATAGATCTAAGAAACTAATGCATGCATTTGTAGACAGGTATTTTTGGTCAACATGACCCTGGATAAAACCCCCTCGGGGAAAACCAGTTTGGAATTTTTATGTATATATGAGGAAAGCAGAAGAAGGGTTACAGTAAACATAATATATGAAAGAACCTGATACAATAGCAACTCCAACTGAGCTGATATACAAGCTCAAAATCAACAGATGCACCCCAGAATGGTGCGCCCCTCATGCAAACTGTCAAAACCATTGAATCTGCTCCAACTGCCAACTGTGAGCTCAGATTTGGAAACCCCTCCACAGCAATGAAGCTATGTTGAATGGCTACCCTCTGCAACTGATCTCGCTGCAATCTGATGGCTAGAAGTCTCTCAACTGTTGATGCGCCCCAATCTGGCAATGCGCCCTCCTCAACAGCGAAACCTCTTCAATAAATAAGCTAAGGGATATGAAGCAAGCCTCCCTCCATGAAAGCAAGCGCCCTAGCTCAAGTCTCCTCACAAAACTAACCTCATCTCCATCAAGCAAGAACTCATCTCTCAATGAACAACTCAAGCAATGAAGAATGCGCCCTCCTTCACCCTTTGCGCCCCTCTTTGACATCAATTAGGAAACCTAAAGTATGAAGGGTTGAGATCATCTCATCGCCCATCTAATCGATGGTTGAGATCTCCCCATTCATATCTAAGTCACAAACCCACTTTGGGTTAAGTTTCCTAAGTCAACTTTATGTCTCCAATTCACCCCTTTGTGAATTAATAGTCACTTTAGGCCAAAAGTGACCAAATTTCACTTTATCCAAAGTCAAAGTGAAATTAGACAAAAGTACAAGGTACAAAGTGTAATGTCCTTCCCTCATGTGCTAAGGAGGTCACAAGCACATGGGGAACACCTCCCAAGGTACAAAACTCAACACTCCCTCTTACCGAGGAAGGTGTTCCTCACCAAGCCCATCTTGTCTCTGAAATAGACATGCTTGCCCCGTGGCAAGGCCTTGGTGAGAATATCTGCTACCTGGTCATCTGTAGATATATACTGCAACTAAACTGCTCCTCTCTGAACCCAGTCACGAATGAAGTGGTACCTGATCTCTATATGCTTCGACCGGTCATGAAACACTGGATTCTCAGAGAGTTTTATGCAACTCTGATTATCACAGTGAATGACGGTCGATGACATCTCCTGACCAAATAACCCAACCAGCATCTTATGAAGCCAAATGGCCTCGCAACTGGCCTGAATGGCCGCCATATACTCTGCCTCGGTCAAACTCAAAGCAACTGACTTTTGCTTCCGGCTGAACCAGGAAACAAGTCCTGACCCCAAACTGAAGCAGCACCCTGAGGTGTTTTTCCTGTCAGCAACACATCCTGCTCAGTCTGAATCTGTATAGCCAACCAAACTGACTCCATCTCCTCGGACATAGTCTAGGCCATAGTCCATTGTCCCAGCAACATATCTCAAGACGTGTTTTCCCCCAACCATGTGAACACTCGGCTTAATCATGTACTCACTGAGTGTATTCACGACAAAACATATATCTGGTCCAGTGTTAACCAGATACATGAGCGAACTGATCAACTGCCTGTATACTATGGCATCCACCAATTAGTTATCTGAAGCACTAAACTTCTTCTAGTTGGTGATCATAGGTGTAGACATGGGTCTGTAGTCATCCATCTGAAACCTGCTCAAAATATCTGTTGCATACTTCCCCTGCCCGAGAAATATGTGACCCTCCTCCTGCCATACCTCCATACCCAGAAAGTAGTGCATCAATCTAATATCACTCATCTCAAACTCTAATGCAAGTCCCAACTTGCACTCAGCTATGAGATCCTCAGCTCCAGTAATGAATAGATCATCCACATACAAAATGAGAATGAGTGTGTCCTCACCCGTAATGATGAAATAGAGGTTTGGATCAACATCGCTCTTCTCGAAGCCCATCTGAAGAAAATAAGTATCAATCTGTGAATACCAAGCTCGAGGAGCTTGCTTCAGACCATATAGTGCCTTCCTCAAAAGACACACGTGAGTCTCCCTGTCACTCACCTCAAAACCCTGTGGCTACCCTATGTACACCTGCTCCTCAATAAAGCCATTCAGAAATGTGTTTTTCACATCCATCTGGTGAATGCGCCAACCCATCTTTGTTGCTATGGCAATGATAGTCCTGATAGAACTGTATCTCGCAACTGGTGTGAAAGTCTCGTCATAGTCGACTCCCTCAATCTGTGAGAAGCCTCGTGCCACAAAACGGGCCTTGTGTTTCTCCACGATGCCATCTGCAGCAATCTTGGTCTTGTACAACCACCTGGAAGTCACAATTGACTTCCCCACTGGCCTCGGAACCATATTCCAGACATCATTGAACACAATGGAATCATACTCCTCGACCATGGCCTCTCTCCAGACCTAATGGTCAACTGCCTGCGCAAAAGTTTGTGGCTCAGTATCCCTGATACTCGTCACAAGTGCTAAGTATGCTCCAAATCTGACTGGTGGTCTGCTCTCTCTGATCCGGCTCTTGGGCTCCCCTACATTCTCCTTGGCCTCCTTTAGGGTCTCCTGAAACCATCTAGGTCTCCTCTTCCCTGAAGTGGTCAATGGAGAAGTAAGGTCACTCTACCCAAGAGTGACTACCATAGGACTCGTCTCAACACTCTGAGATCCTGAAGTCTATGCTCCCTCTGAAGGATGTGCCCCATCTGACTGAAACTGCTTTGACTATGACCCTGAAGCTGTGCATGGTGACCCTGTCACCCTTGATACTGGTGTACTCGAAATCTTAGGTTTTGCTCCCTCTGAGACTGCAACTGGCAACTCTTCACCATCCTCAACTCCAACTCTCGACTCAGGAGATCTCGCAAAATCCCTATCCTCCTCAAATCTGACATCTATGCTCACCACCACTCTCCTAAGTGGCGGAATGTAGATGTGATAGGCCTTCAACACCTCTGAGTATCCAACTAGAATCCCCTGCTGGGTTGTGGGGTCTAGCTTTGTCCCCCTCTCCGAGGGGGCATGAGAGAAAGTCGAGCACCCAAATATCCGAATGTGCTCGACATCGGGCCTCCTATCAGTGAAAGCCTCCTCGGGAGTCATTGTTCTGCAGGTAAACTGCAGTAGCACATGCCTCTGTCCACAAATACAAAAGCAAACTCCGGTCATGCAGCATAGATCTCGCTGCACCGGTAATGGCCCGGTTCTTCCTCTCGGCAACCTCGTTATGTTGGGGGTTGTAAGGTACGGTCTATTGATATTATGGTAGCTTCGGGAGGTATAAACCTCTATTGTGACCTATGACGAGATTAGAATATTCCAGAAGGAAGCAAAGAAGTAAAGGAAACCCTAGACGAGATGTCAGCTGCATAAATATAATTAATGTGAATTAATTAGTACCCAGAAGGAGAAGTCGGCCCCAATAAGTCTGCCAGACCACTATAAATACAAGGCGCCAGTTCTCATTATACACACTTCTCAGACTTGCAGAGAGTGGTTTCTTTGCACTACAGCTGGCAGTTTTGTGCGCAAGTTTCTAGGGAAGGTGTTGCGCCAGTTTCTGGGTGGGACTATCTGATCAGCTTGGTTTCTATTCTTCCTTGATGCATTAGCCTTGCTTGGCTATTGATTGCTACCAGTATTCTTCTCTATCAAGGTAAAGGTGCTCGGAGGGTGGCTTTGGCCTATGGTTGGGTGACAAGGGTATTGTCAATGGTAAAATGAGCACAATCTTTCATATTCTAACATGTTATGGGCCCACACCTCCTTCATTCAGTCTAAATGTTGGAAGGAAACATAGCTGCTAGGGTATTGAGCTCGTTGAGGAACTGTCGCTAGGGTTACTAGCAGGAGCAGCTTCCAAAGACATTGTCCCTAGGGTTACTAGCAGAAGCAGTTACATAAACCCTAACCTCAGATCCAGCACCTTGCGATGCAACATCTCGCTCAAAGAGAAGATATTCATATGTGCCCTAACTCAACGCACCTTTTGGGTCTCTCAGAGGATAGAAATGACGAAGTTGAAGTTTTGGATCAAGCCATGACCAGTTACCAGTCAACCGAACACATGTGTGAAACAATCAGTCTTTTACACTACTCAACACTTACTGGAACGATTGAAGATGACATGTGGATAATCGATAGCGGAGCTTCTAGGCACATGACGGGAGATCAAGCCAGACTCTCAAATCTAAATGAGAAGAAGTCCTCGTACAAGGTAGAGCTTGGAGACAAAACCACTTACCATGTGGAAGGATTTGGACAAGCAACCATCAAAATGAAAACAGGTAATTATGTTCACTTAAGCAATGTTTTATATGTATCTGGTTTAGAAAACAATCTTGTATCAATATCTTGCCTAGAAGACAAGGGAAATAGAATAACCTTTGTGGATGGAAAAGTGTTATCATGACATAAAGACTCCAGCATAGAGAATGCTAGGGTTATCGAAAGTCGTGAAGGAAATTTGTACAGACTACTAGAACAAAATGAAGAAGCTCTTGTACATGACGAAGTCAACCCTAATGAACTGTGGCACAGAAGGTACGCTCATATTAATTATCAAGCATTGCCCTTTCTCAAACGAATGGTTGAAGGAATACCAGAGTTGCAGTCTACACACGAAGGAATCTGCAAAGGATGTGCCCTTGGGAAGAATATCAAGAAATCATTCCCAAGCAGCAATAACAGATCTAAGGAAATTCTAGATCTAATACACTCAGATGTTTATGGTCTGATGCCAGTGAAATCTCTAGGAGGATCTTCTTACTACATAATCTTCATAGATGACTATTCAAGAAAGACTTGGCTATACCTACTAAAGACAAAAGACGAAGTGTTCAGCAAGTTTCAAGAATTCAAAGCAGAGATAGAAAACTTCACGAACAAGAAGATCAAGACATTAAGAACATATAATGGAGGAGAATACACCTCGAAGGAATTCGTTGCATTCTGCAAATCAACAGGGATTAGGAGGAAGTTGATTGTTCCTCATAATCCTCAACAAAATGGTGTACCAGAAAGAAAGAACAGATCTATTGAAGAAACCATAAAAGCCTTACTAAATGATCAAGGTTTATCCATGTTCTTATGGGGAGAAGCAGCAATGACAACAATATATGTGCAGAACAGAAGTCCTCATGGTATATTGAAGGACATGACACCAGAAGAAGCCTTCTCAGGTAAGAAACCTAATGTGGAAAACCTAAGAATATTTGGATGTCCTGTTTAATCTCACATTCCCAAGGACAAAAAGAATAAACTAGAACCCTCAGGAAAGAAAGGGATATTCGTGGGATATAGTGATTCATCCAAGGCTTACAAAATATATATTCCAAAACAACACAAGATCGAGGTCAGCAGAGACGTAACATTCAATGAAAGGATGGCCTTCAGGAAATCCATCAAAGAAAGTATAGAAGAAGAAGAGATTGAAGAACTTGACGAAGAAAGCACAGAAAACATAAATGACGAAAAGGAACTACCTGATCATCCTATGGAACCATGTGAAAACATTGATTCAGATATCGTACCTAAGACCAAGAAAAGACCATCTTGGCTTGAAGCCACCTTACAAGACGCAGAAAGACTCAAAGTTCCAGAAAGAACATTCAGAAAGAGTAAAAGACCTAAAAGATTCTCAAGTTATGCAACATACATGACAAAGCTTCTAGATGAAGAACCTACCACATTTGAAGAAGCAGTTCAAAAGGAACAATGGAAAGAAGCTATGACAAAAGAACATCAATCCATTATGAAAAATGAGGTATGGGAAATCGTACCAAGACCTAAAGAAAAATCGGTGGTAACCTCAAAATGGGTGTACAAGATCAAACATGCAACAGACGGAAGCGTGGATAAATACAAGGCAAGATTTGTATCTAGAGGGTTCTCCCCGAAGGAAGGAGAAGATTATGACGAAACATTTGCTCCGGTGGCTAGATATACTTCCATCAGAGTTATCGTATCTCTTGTCGCCTCCATGGAATGGAACTTACATCAGATGGATGTAAAGACAGTCTTCCTCAATGGAGCTATTGAAGAAGAAGTATATATTGAACAACCTCAAGGGTTTGAGGTACATCCCAGAGACACTCACGTTTGCAGATTGAAGAAAACTCTATATGGACTCAAGCAAGCTCCAAGGGCTTGGTATGCCAGAATGGACAACTATCTAACGAGACTTGGTTACTCCAAGAGTCATGCAGATCCAAACCTTTACTATAAAGTCGTAGACAATGCACCTGTAATCCTACTACTATATGTTGACGATCTATTCATAGCAGGTGAAGAGTCTCATTATCCAGTGCAAGAAGGAATTAGCTTTTGAATTTGACATGAAAGATCTAGGTCTCATGCATTATTACTTGGGACTAGAGGTATGGCAGAAGTGTGGTGAAGTATTCCTTGGACAAGGAAAGTACGCAATAAAGATCCTTCAGAAATTTGGAATGATGGATTGTAAGTCCATGGACACTCCTATGAATGTGGATATAAGGAAAGTGAAAGTTCCAGATTCTGATCCAGAAGATCCATCTCTATATCGACAACTAATTGGGTCATTGATGTATTTGGTAAATACTCGACTAGAGATTTGCTTTGTTGTGAATACACTAAGCCAGTTCTGGTTCGAACCAAGGCATGAGCATTGGATAGTTGCAAAGCATGTATTAAGATATATTCGTGGAACAATAAACTATGGTTTGAGATATACCGCATCCAGCGATATACAACTTCATGGATTCACAGACTCGGATTGGGCAGGAAGTGCAGAAGATAGAAAGAGCAGTTCATGCATATGTTTCAACTTGGGCTCCGCTATGATATCTTGGGGCAGCAGGAAACAGAATTTTGTTGCACTCAGCACAGCAAAAGCAGAGTATATCGCAGCATGTGAAGCATGCACATAAGCAATATGGCTAAGGAAGTTAATCTCTGATTTATTTGATCAGATTCCAGAATCGACCATAATATATTGTGATAATCATAGTTGTATAAGATTATCATAACAGCCCATGTTTCATGAAAGGTCGAAACACATTGAGATCAAATACTACGTTATTCGAGATAAATTCCAAGAAGAAGAGGTAAAGCTCGAGTATATCCCCACTGACGAGCAGGAAGCAGACATTCTGACAAAACCTCTATCCAGAATAAAGTTTGCATATTTCCAAGAGAAGATGGGGATCGTGGAAATAACTCCCTTAGCTGAAAGGGAAGACTCTCCAGGTTAGGAGGGAACACTAAAATATTATTGAAACACTTATCTTTGTGATTGAAAAATAGTCCAGATTGGACAGATTCTTTCTTGTTCGGAAAGTGGATTGTGATTTCTAACGGACAACAATTTCCCATTGTGGTTAACATGGGAAATGGTCCAGATTGTGGATGTGTCATAGACAACAACTTCCCATTGTGGTTAACATGGGGAGTGGTCTAGGGCAGTCTCTCTTCTTGAGGGTTACTCAAGAAGACTAGCCTGCCTCACCAGACAACGATTTCTCATTGTGGTTAACATGAGGAATGGTTTGTTTTGGAGGTTGATACAGGACCGTCTTTTCCTCTTGTGGTTAACAGAGGAACTAGTCCGAACAGTCATTCCTTAGGGTTTATACATTCTCTACAGGGTGCACTTTGATTAGTGTAGGAGGAATGGCCCAGAGTGGGGAATGGTCCAGGCTCAACAATCAGGGACAGGCATTCCTTAGGGTTTATACATTCTCTCCAGGGTGCACTTTGATTAGTGTAGGAAGAATGGCCCAGGGTGGGGAATGGTCCAAGTTCAGAAGACA
>SNQJ01S0058339.1:5793-43138 GCA_010110895.2 Picea sitchensis | reverse complement strand
ATCGAGGAGAAGATATCAGCAAGGAAGATAGATCGTGGACAACTCAGCAAGCAGAAAAATCCACCAATAGATGCTTTGGAGTACTTCGTGGGAAAGAAGGAAAGACAGGTTGGCGAAGCCCAGAAAACGTGGGTCAAGTTGACCTAGGGTTTTAGACACCTAGGGTTTTTGTATTTAGGATTTTGACACCTAGGTTTCGACCTAAGGATGTCCGAGAGCTATTGTAATGTATAAATAAGAACTTAGATGGGAGAAGAGGGGTTCGTGCTCTTGTGTGTTTTGAGTGTGTTGTGTTGTTGTGATTGTTGATAGAATGATTATTGTTGTAAGAGAGAGAAGTGTTGAGTGTGAGAGCCTTCTGGTATTGTAAAATCTTCAGCTGGGTGCAAAAATCAACCCTGTAGCTGGGTGTGCAGGGAGGGGAGAGAAGAAGAGAAAGAGAGAGAGATCTGCAAGCTAAGAGTGCAGATAGAACTGTATTTTTTCCTATAATATCAAGAAACACAGTTCTATGGACGTAGCCCTAGGGAGGGGGTGAACCACGTATATCTTTTTGTTCTGTGTGATTGATGTTGTGTTCTTTTGCCTTCTAATTATTCTGCTATTGCATCATTGTGATAGATATGAGATATAACTGTGCAAAGTAGGTTTAAGTTGGTAAATGATATCTAGTTGTTGTGTTTCTTTTGTTTTGGATCCACTTTGCATTTACTCTGGTTGTAGACACTTGTGTCCTGTAGCCCCTTATTGTTACTTCAGGTGAGACTACATCTACTTTGCAGGTGTTGCCGAAAGGGCCAGTAGTTAGGGCTTGTTGGTGCATTGTTAGAGTTGAACCCTGGGTCTGCCCCTATGCCAACAAATCGTTCCATTGCTAGGACCGAGATATTTTTGAGGGAATTTCAAGGTGGTTTCCATTGAAGACAGATATTCATAAGTGGATAGTAGAACAAGAAAAGGAATTCACAGAAGCTCATAACAGGAACCCTAATCTTAGCACAAAAGACTAGTTGGGAAGGTATATCTTTACCTATACATGAGATTTTATTTGGAGGAATTCATAAGGAGATATACGAGTGGTTAGCCAGATTATCAGATACCCAATTTGAAGTCAGATCTAGATCGCCTGTGGTTTGGACGTTGGCGCTGATCAAGAAGGCCAAGAGAGTTGATAACATCGTGTCAAGAGTAGCAAATCACTAGTTTGATAACACCATTAGAGGGTACATCACCGAGTTTTCTATTGACAAAGTAGAGTCATATAGCCAAGCAGAGAGATATTTCTTTAAGGGACCTAGGGGAAATATTTTACACTTTTTGAAGTTGAAGATCAAGATGTTATTACATGAGAAGAACATCTTGAAGATATAGTAGTTGGTCAGATTGAAAAGATAATGTTCAAGAATTCAGACAGTGACAACGACACAGAGGTTGGACATACACGCAATGGGAGAACCTTCAGAGAAGTTCTTCTCGTGAACTTGTTTGATCGGAATCATGAACCATTAGCATAGGAAGAAGGGTTCTACAGTGGAGAAGAAGATGAGTTAGAGAACGAGGAACATTCAGATTCTGATAGGGCAGAGGAAGGGAAGACTGAAGAACCTCGCCAAGAAGAATCAGAAACTTCAGGAACTGCGTCGACTACCGAAGTAAGTACTATTACTCCTCCTGTTTTTTTAGCAGCATTAACTAACCAGAGTAGTCAGATTTATCTGAGCACTCAAAGCACTGTTACAAGAATTTCAGTACATACTTAGTCGAGAAACCTAGGAATATCTATGGCAGATGAAATGAGGTTACCCACCTTTATGGGAGATGGATCTAAAGATCCTGATCAACACTAGTTTTTATGTGAGACTTTATGGAGTATTAAGAAATTTAATGACGAAGTTGTTAAGAGAGATTAGTTTAGTACTACCCTAAGAGACCGCACACTAAGCTGGTACATGAAATTTGTCCAAGGAGTTGCACAGCCAAAACCACTAAATGTCATTAAGACTGCGTTGATTGTTGAATTCAAGAAACCCAAGTCAGAGTCACAGTGCATTACAGAGCTGAAAGAAATCAAGTAGAAAGTAGTTGAACCTGTTTGGGAGTTTGATCAAAGGATTAAAACCTTGACAGGTCGGTTGAGTTTTCAGATCCCAGATGAGAAGAACAAGGAATGGTTCATTATTTTCCTCCTACCTCACATCAAAGTCCCTCTGATGCAGCAGAAAGTTTCTTCACAGGCTGAGGAATTGGAGATCGCCATGAAACTAGAATCAGCCTCTATGGGAGAATCCAGCTCAGGTATGAGTCAAATTTTGAGTCAGCTAACTAGCTTATCTATATAGGTCGAAGATATGAATAAAGACAAGGGAAAAGATAAAAGAGAGGGCATATGGTGTATCAGATGCAATTAAGAAGGTCACGATAAGGAGCATTGTCCCTTATTTCATGAATACTTGGCTTCTGGAGCTCCGAGCCCTTTGAAGCAAGTTACTCTACCTTGGTGCAAGGTATGTAGAAATAGACATCACCCTGGTGAATTCTATTACATGAAAAAATATGTTCAAACACCTACAAATATTTACTACACATTCTGTAAATCTGTGGGGCATGATGAGAAGGACTGTAGAGCTTATGATCTCTTGCATGAAATATCAAGGGATACATATAGGATTCAAGGAGAGATGCGGCAAGAGGGAAACACTACACAGTTTAATTCCTGAGGAAGAGGAAACTTCAATCCTCGCATTCAATTCAGAGGAAAAGGATGAGGAGGAGGCATGGCCCGAGGTCGATGTTATTTGATAAATCGGTAGGTGCAGACACTAACTGATCTCCCTAGATCCACCTATATCTAGAACAAAACACATCAGAATATAACACTTTCCTTAAGTTTTAAATATTGAATTTACTAACTAAAGAGGGATGGGTGACATACTGTTTAAACACCGCTTCCTCTCGCCATCACCATCCTAGCTCCGTTCCAACACTCATACAATGATGAACCTGCAAAATAACGCAATCAACCAAAGTGATAGAAATATCATAAACTCAATATAAACCTATGTATGTGATCAAGGAATCATACAATAAAATACAACAAGCTTTATAGGAAAGAATCATATTACTGTATCATATTAAATGTGAAAGAGAGATTACAACCATGGACTTGATGTCATAAGGTCCCTTCTAATTTTCCTTCATTCCCCACACACTTTCACTCCAAGAATTCTGAGAGCACAGATCTGATAATATTCACAATCTATCTTAACAAAGGAAAAACTCAAATCCACTCTAACCAAGCTAATAATTCCAAGCCAAATCCAACTTACTCTCTCCATGAGAGCTCCTCTCCTTTTATAAGTTGAAGAGGGTAAGGTGAGGAGGTTAGGATGATCCCACTAAATCATTAAAGCGAGTAAGATCCAAACCATTCGGATGCCACCTCACCATGGAAGTTTCTCCTTCTAGAAGATTCAAGAAAACGCTCATTTTTCCCACGTGTAAGCATTCTCGCACCCTGCTTATAGAGAAACCTACGAACCTCTCACAACCCAGCTATGGTGCAGCCTGCAAGAATCAGGCATTCTCACACCTTGCCTATATATCAACCTGTGAACATCCTCTTTAATAGGGTTTTTACAAAGGAGAATGCAACTTCTTTTCTCAGAAAAAGTTCTTCTCTCTTCTTTCTTCAGGAACTCATGCCACTGACCCCTCTGAAGGAAACGGATAGGTTTACATCATTAACGGTCATAGGGATGATGAAAATAATGTGTAACAGAGAGCCCCCCAAAGTATGAAGTTAGAACAGAGTGATAGTTGAAATACTTTGTCGAGTGTGTGTAGGGAATAAGGAATAGTCGATCAGAAACCTGTCAACAAATAAGGAAATACAATACAATAATACATCATCACTGAGGTAGGAATTACCATACTTAGAATACAAAGGAATCAGAGCATAAATGTCGACATACGAAGATCCATGTCAAGCAAGACAGGTCATGGCCACCAAACATACACTATGGATCCATGCCAATATGACTCAAATCTGAACATAGCCACCAAAAATACACTGTGGATCTATGTGTTAAAGACTCAAATTTGAACATAGCCACGAGACATACAATGCAGATCTATGCAACAGTACAAACCGAAAACACTCCAACACAACCTAGATTTGTTAGAAAAGATCTAGGGTCTTCATCTCCACCACTCTATAATACAAATCTAACCATGCAAATACATGTGTCGAAGTTGAACATGGTAGAAACCACTTGATTACCAGTCATTAGTGTATATCATTAACAAGTGCGAGAGAAATCACCATTAATGTCAATGAATCCCAAGGTACACTAGTACAATCCAACGAATGTGAATTAATGAGCTGAAGTCGAACACTTGGCAGAATCTCCCGATCAGGGGTCAATAATGAAAAGCCACTATCAAAAGCAAGGAAACCTACCATTGAGGCATGCAAGTTCCAAGGTACCAATTGGTTTCTAAGTCTAAGTCCTAGATAATGAGTTGAAGTCGAAAGGAAATGACTTGTCACAAGAGGGCCTTAATGTATCCCCCATCAATGACACGAAATGGGTAACAAGATTTGATGTAGATCAGAGTAATCAGTGATTCAGGACTGACTCAGGGATGGCCGATGCAATAGAAGGCTTTAAAGACTGCATAAATGGCTGACACGATAGAAGGATTTTTGGGTTGGACATCTTTTTGAACATATTGACGACACGACAACTGTCTTGGAAACACTGACTCAACAACAGGGATCACAGACCAATTTGTAATATTATAAAGGAGTATGATCAAGAGACAAGCAGATTTTCCAACCTAGACACAAGGAAAGTGAAAGGGTGTCATGTTCAAAAGTGATTCTTCCACATAATACAGGTTTAGATACATTTCTTTCCAAATTTTTTCCCCACCATTTTTGGTGAGTACCTCTTTATTTTTACACAAGCTTGAGGAGGATAACATATGCTTGTAATGTAAGCTCATCCTTCAGACGAGTCCCTTAGAGTATGTTTAACAAACCCTAGGAAGGAGTGATTTGGTCCCGTATGGGCCTTTCAATGTTTGTTTTATGAGTCCAAAGAAAGAAAACTTAGGGGTTTTTGATGTTTTGACATTATGAAAAACACTTAAAGAAAACTCTCCCAATTCCTTTTTCGTAAATTATTTCGACGAGACCGAAAAAGTGATAAACTATCACTCATCGAACGTTTTCTTCAAATACTTTTACGAGCGTGAAAAGAACAAGATCGCTCGACAATCTTTTCATGTTTAGAGAGTCTAAAAAGAGCTTAAAGGGAACTCCAGGGTGTTCCTTTTCCGTATAAACTTTATGAGTCCGAAAAAGTGATAAAAGTATACTCAGTTACATTCTCATTGATTTACGAGCACGAGAAAGAACAAAGACTAGGCTTGGTAACTTATTCTCATGTATTTACGAGCATGAGAAAGAACAAAGACTAAGCTCAGGATTGTTTTCATTTTTACGCAAGCTTTGAAACAAAACAAAACTATGCTTGCAAATGGTTTCATTTTTACACAAGCTTGAACCAGAGGAAACTATGCTTGAGGTAAGTGGTTTCATTTTTACACAAGCTTGAACCATAGAAAACTATGCTTGGAATTCCCAACGCATAACACATGGATGGTTGGTACTTAGCCCCCATCTTAAGAAACTAGCGGCTCTACTTCAGCATGAAGTCCAGAGGCTAAAAGTATTGTCCCCCAAGCTTTGTTTCATCCAACTGCAAAGGTGAATGAAAAGAAGCTTCAAATACTATATGAGGGACTTAACTCGAATAGAGAGGGGGAAAACTATTTCATTTTTTAACGAGCTTGACACAGAAACAAGAACTATGCTCTAAGACCTCTGTTTCATTTTTTAACGAGGTTGCATCAGAGATGCAAAAACTATCCTCGAAAGTGATTTCATTTTTTTAACAAGCTTGAAATTAGAAAACTATGCTCAAAGACCTCTGTTTCATTTTTTAATGAGGTTTCTTTAGAGACGCAAAAACTATCCTCGTAGTCTCTCTTCTTGATCATGGATTCCAAGAGGACAATGCTCTGGAATGACACCATGTCAAGGGACAAAAATCGGTCATGGCTTCCAAGAGGTCTTCACTAGAAGGAAGAAACACACTCTGGAAGGACACCATGTCGAGTGTCGCGACAGAGGTAAAGAGATCAGGATCTAACAAGCCTATCGAAGAGATCACCATGTCAACTACTAGATCTAAGTCATCAGAAGTTGAAGCCATGGGCAACAACGCCACATAATTGACCTGTGGTGGGGGCGATACCATCTACATAAAAGAACAATGCAAGGAGGAAATCCAGGTGGGGTCAAGGAATGAAATTTGATCAACAGTTACAACTCATCCATCGTGAGAGAAAGATATCACATGAAAAAGAGTAGACACAATAGCTTTCATGGCATAGACATAATCTCGCCCAAGGCGTAAAGCAAAATCCAAGGGGTCTTGGACAACCATGACATCAATAAAGACAGTTTTCTCTCCCAAAGTTACAGGAAACTAAGGAAGGGTCCCTAAAGGTTGACTGGTTCTTCTATTAAAAGATAGCAGATTTTGTGTAACCGGTGCAAGCGAAGGATAACCCAAAGCTTGCCAAGCAATAGAGGAAAAAATACTAACAGATGAACCTTCATCTATCAATGTCTAAGGAACATCTCGACCACAAACCTGTACTGTAATCTGGAAAGGAATGTGAGAGGGAAGACGAGGTCCAGTTAGCACACCCTAATTAAAAAGGATGACTTCATTACTTGGAGGAGGTTCCACGGGAGAAGGAGGAATGCCCCCTGGCATGGTGGATTCTGTGTGAACGAGAAAAACATGGGCAGTATCAGGTTTACTTTCTAACGGAAGAGTAGGATTGACCGATGACAAGATTGGATCGACCACTTGCGTTGCATTCTCCAAGGGGAGAATGGGGTCGATAGGTGGAAACGGATCGACCACTTGGGTGACACTCTCTAATGGGAGAGTGGGATCGATCGAGGATGAGATCGGATCGATTGCTTTAGTTTCACTCTCTGAGGGGATATTGGGATTGACCGAGGATGGTATCAAATCAACCACTTTGTCAATTGGTTCAACTAAGGATGTGACCAGATTGACGACATGATCAACCAGATTGACCGATGAAGGGACCAGAGTGATCATTCCATCAACTATAGGGGGGTTCATGGAAAGATTACGGTAAGCAGCTGGAAGTTGAGGCTGTGAAATAGTCATGTCTTCCAGTAATTTCGAGGCTTCATCCATACGAGAACAAAGGTGAGTGAGATGACTCCCTTTGCATAACATACATGGGAACCTGACTCTACTTTTCTTCTTCCCAACTGTATCATGACTGGTTGGTGGGGGGTCATCAGCATGTTGTTTAGAGGCTAACGACATGGGTTGGCAAGGGTGTGTAGACCATGCTTCTATAACCTTGGATAGACCAGGGAAATCCCTAAGAAGATGGCTACCCTTACAAATCCTGTAAGGGTACTTGGGCTTACGGGTTGTTTGGGTGATCTTGACATCATCAACACTCCCATCACAATTAACAGTAACTAGTTGTTTTCCAACATGTTTGAAAGTGGTTGGAGGTTTTGACCCTTGTTTATCTTTCTTCTTCTTGATATTTCTTTTCTTCTTCTTCTTATTCACTGGGTTACTAGCTTCGGAACTTTCACTCGATGAAGAATATGAAACAAAAGGAGACCTTGCAAGTGAAGAAGGAAAAGAAGACCTTACTGGTGAAGAAGGTGAAGGATCAACATGAGGTTGATGCTCTTGGGGGGAAGTGATTGTGACTAAAGCACTAACTGCATTCGGAATTACCTGAGTGGAAAACAACCATACTAGAAATCCAATTATGAGACCTGGAAGGCTCAAAGTAGCAATATGAGGAGGACCAATGTTTCCATAAGAAGGAAAAATAAAAGGTTCCCCTGGAGCAGGGGTTCCTTCATTGGTCATTCCAGGAACTGACACCATTAAATAAATATCCAATCTAGAGTCCTCTAAGGAAAACAAACAACACACGCTAAAAATCTAGTAAGCAAGTAAGCAAACAAAACCTTCTCACAATGAACGCACTAGTTGGTGATGAAATCCAACGTCGCGGGAACAATGTAAGAAGGGGCTGAGATAGAGCGGATGGAAAAGTTACATTGACAACCTACTTAACGGACTTACACCCTGGTGCAAGCTCCCACACATAATCGTGGGTATACCCTCCAAGGAGCCCGAGTGAGTTTGGCCAATGTCGATTCCAGGTACCGTGAAGACTTGCCCCTCCACAGTCACCTCGTGTAAAGAACCTAGAGAGATAGGCCACTAAGGTTACCAATTACTACGATGATGCCTGGGGAAACAGTCGACAGTCTGATCCACGCGCAAGGGCAGGGTATCTAGCCCAAAATCAACTTGAAAGGCTTCCACTCATCATTGTGGGTATACCTTCAAATGACCCCCATAATACGCGCAATCCCTACACCAAGACCAACAAAGCGGGGTGAGTAACTCAGCAAGTCTCAATGCGACCTCGTGATTGATCCTTGTGTGAGAAGGGCTTCCCAGGACAAAATGAAGTAAGTGGATTTAACTCTCCCTATCAAAAGATACTATGTTTGTTTGCAGCTTTGGAAAGTTATCTTTCACACCTATTCCAAAGACCTACAACTAATATAATGTAGGTTTGCTACCAGAAAATATAAAAATGTCTAATCAATTTTTATAAGCGCTTTATTTTTAAGGTTGTTGTTACTCAAAAGGAAAATGGCGTGAACAATATGGTGTTTTGTCCGACTCAAAAGTTATGCAAAGAGATGAAGATGCAATTTTTTCATTTTGATGAAAGCTATGCTATGAGAAGGAGAAAACATTTATCATTCCCATATACACAATGTCCCAAAATATATTAAGCTCATCAATATCAAGATTCTCAAGAAATGAGAAAAAGGTACTGTACACCAATGCATGATTCATGCCCCCCCCCGACCATGAGGGGGAAAGTTTTTCATAATTTAAGATAAAAAAAAATGCCAAGAATCATGCAATTTCTCTACTTCAAATGAAGGATGCCCCCAATCTAATATAAAGCAAGAAATTAAATCTTTTTGTTTCAAAAATTTCACTAAAAGCAATAATGAACTTTGTTAAAACAAAGAAACCCAAATTAAAAGTTTTCTCTTAAAGCGAACTATTCAGAAGGAATCTAATCTTTCCCCAAACAATTCTAAATAAAACACACACTTTGTAATTGAAAGACACTCAAAGAAAGAGACCAATCCATCAAAACCAAATAAAGCAAAGATGGCTAAAATAAACTCAAAGAATGTCAAGCAGACTGTAAACAGATCAATATATGCTCCAAAAGTTCAATCCAACTGATCAAAGAAAAACTCGGCATCAAAAAGACAGGAAGACCTAATCCAAAACTTTTACAAACAAGTTCGCATCCTAGTAGTGAAGTGTAGTGCGAAAATTAGGCATGTTCGTAGTCTAGACACAGGTAGGGTGCGAGAATGTCGCACTGGACTGAACAGTAGGGTGCAAAAATCAAGGGTTTTCGCAGGCTGTATACAGGTGAAGTGCAGGAATGTCTGTAATCAAAAGGAATTTAGAAAAAGGACAAAGATTCTAAGTGAACTTTCATATCAAGAGAGTCTGGATGGATCTCCCACAGACTCAGAGGCCAGAAAACAAGAAATCAAAGCAAGGGAAACTAGACTAACTAGGAAACAATCTGTTCCCTAGTGGAGTCGCCAATTTTTTTATTGGATAAATTGTAGGTGCAGACACTAACTAATCTCCCTAGATCCACCTAGATCTAGAACAAAACACACCAGAACATGACGCTTTCCTTAAGTTTTAAATATTGAATTTACTAACTAAAGAGGGATGGGTGACATACCATTTAAACGTCACTTCCTCTCGCCATCGCCATACTAGATCCATTCCAACACTCATACAATGATGAACCTGCAAAAGAACGCAACCAACCAAAGTGATAGAAATAGCATAAACTCAATATAAACCTATGTATGTGATCAAGGAATCATACAATAAAACACAACATGCTTTATAGGAAAGAATCATATTAAATGTGAAAGAGAGATTACAACCATGGTCTTGATGTCATAAGGTCCCTTCCAAATGTCCTTCGTTCCCCACACACTTTCACTCCAAGAATTCTGAGAGCACAGATCTGTTAGAAAACAAGACCGCGGAGCAATAAAATAAAACAAATGTAGAAACAAAACACAGAAGACACACAATACAAGAGAGACACAGATTTACGTGGTTCACCCAGTGTGGGCTACGTCCACCAGAGAAATTGCCAGGTCCTTCCTTTATTATTATGAGAAATTGCCGTGTCCTTCCTTTATTATTATCCAAAGAATGAAGGGATGCAACTCCATGAAACCCGGCCAGAATCCCTCTTTCTCACAAATTCTCACACATTCACCATCAATCAATAGTCATATTACATTTCCTTCATAAAGAGGGTTGCCTCTAGGAAAAACCCCAACATAATCTCTACCACTAGATCTACGACCTTATAATGAATGCAAATGATTTACAATGAAATTACATATAATTTTAAAAGGCATGCCGGGACGCTCACCTGATTGGGCCCCATTGCCCCAGATTCTTAAAACTGGGGACTTCCCCTCGACCCCCAAGCAGAGGGGGTGTACTCCTCCAGACTCGCTGGAAGAGTGTATACTTCGGGTGTGGGCCATTTCATGGGGTATAGACACGGCCGAAAGCAAAGACCTCTGAATCAGAAGATAATGTCTTACAAATCCAACAATCTCCCACTTGGGAGACTCGACCTCAACTCCACCGGGCTAAGTTGTATATGCTGGACTTTGAACCTTCTGGGATCTCGGAAAATTTCTCATATTCATCTTCATTCTTGGAGACTAACTGAAACTGAGCAAGAACTCAGCTTTTCCCCTGCTACTCCCTTTGTTAACATGTCTGCAGGATTCCTCGCTAGTGTGTATCTTTTTTCCAAATTTCAATTGTCCATCTCCAAGGCGGATCGTATGAAGTGGTACCTCAACCGATGGTGCTTAGTCTTCGAATGGAAGGCTGAATTTTGCAAGGTGAATGGCACTGACCGCCACAAAGACAACTTGTTGTTCTCCTCGCCTTTCCCAATTCCATAAACCTTTGTAACCAAATCATCTCGTTCCTAGCCTCAGATAAAGAATATACTGGCCTGTTGTTGAAAGGCAAATAAACCTGCAGCTTCGGGAATCCAACTTACCTGTTCCACCTATAGTAAAAACATACCTTGTGGTTCTCCCCACATGCCTTTATTTCACCTGCCATATATCAATCAACATATCCCTATAGAAAGGTGTCTAAACCTCCAAAACATAACAATGCATGCGTAGTAGTACCTCTCAAATACCGGTGAATCCACTTTTGTATCGGCTCCCAATGTTCTCACTGGATCGTTTCATATACCCGCCACAACTCCCACTCAAGATGTGCATTATCCGGTCTTTGTGTAAAACCATTGTGCATACATCAAGTTGCTAACCATGAATATGGGACCCCTGACATGTATTCTATCTCCTCCTCGTGTCTTGGGACACATTTCTTAGTTAATTTTGAAATGGTCGGCCAAAGGTGTACTGAACCGGCTTTGCATTCGTGATTCTAAACCTCTCCAACACCTTTCTCTCTATGTACTCACCCCAGACAATGTCGGGCCATGTATTTTCTCCGCCTCTTTTTATTATCATACCAATGATTTTATTTGAAGAACCCAAATCCTTCATCAGAAATGAATTGGCTAATTTCTTGAGCACATGTATATCCTCGTGATATTAGACCCCGCATCAAGCATGTCATCTACATACAATAGCAAGATAATATAGCTTCCATTTTCTAGCCTTTTTAAAATAAACACAAAGTGGATCGTAATGACATCTATTATAACCCCGTTTCATTACAAACCTCACAAACTTCAGATATATCACCGCCTTGGAGCTTGCTTTAGGCCATACAATCTCTTTTTCAACCTCGTGATACCAAATTCTCCTTCCCGTGACTCCTATACCCTCGCGTAGTCGGCCAGATATAAATCTCTTTCCTCCAAATCCCCATGGAGAAAAGAGCTTACATCTAACTGCTCAAGATGCAAATCTTTTACTACCACAAGACTTAAAAATAGTTCCAATTGAAGTCATTTTAACAACAGAGAAATATTTCACCAAAATCTATACCTTTCTTTTGTGCAAACCTTTACAACAAGTCTAGCCTTGTACCACTTTTTCTCCTCCATCTCTTTCCTTCAACTTGTAAACCCATTTATTCTCCGCACGCTCTTTTTCCCAAGCAGTAACTCAACCAAGTCCCAAGTCCGGTTATTTTCCAAGGAATCCATTTCCTTTCATGCCTTGCTCCCACTTCTTTTGGCTGCCTAACTGCATTGCCCCTTCATAACATTCGGGTTCACTGGAATCAGCCAACAATAAATAATGTAATGAAGGAGAGTATCGCCTGTGGGGTATACTTTAACTGTAGATCTCAACAAATTCTGCGGTGTGTTTGAGGTACCTCACGCTTCCCCGGGCCAAGGTACATTTGATTTTGGTTCCTTTGGAATTTCCTTTTAGTGATCTCATCAAGGACTGGGTATTCTTGTTTTTCTGCTTCCCTTTTCCCTTAACCCATCTTTGTACATGACCCTTCTCATTGAATATGATACTTCTACTCCTAATGATTTTGTTATTTTCATAATCCCATGTTTATAACCAAAATCATTAACACCATATCCACAAAGGTATTTCTTGATTTGCCCCTCAAGCTTTGTTCTATTTTCATCAATATGGACAAAAGCTTCACAACCGAAAGTTTTCAAAAGAATAGTTTACCTTTTTCCCGTCCATTCCTCCTCCGGGAATTCTACCATCCAAAGAGTTTGCAGGTCCTCTCGCTATTAAGTAAACAAAGTAGTGATCTACAAATTTTAACTGTAATGGCAACCAGCATGCAATCTCATACTCCTTGCACGCCCATGATTGTCCTGTTTCATCCTTTCGACACACCATTTTCTTGTGGTGTTCGCGGAACCTGCTCTCTCTACTAATCCCATGGTATGAACAAGAATCATCAAACTCCTTGCCGCAGTATTCACCCCCATTATCTGGACATCCGAGACACTTTTTCAGACTTTTTCCTCTCTCATTCTCAACTAAAGTTTCCATCTCTTAAAAGTATCAAACATCGATTTTTGTCGTAATGCAATAAACCCAAGTTTTTCTAGTTGCATCATCAATAAAAAGTAACATAATGAGAGCTACCCAAGAGATGATACCTCCGAGTTGGTCCCTATACACCGTATGCACAAGCTCTAACCTTTCATTCTTCTTTCTTTCCAACTCGAAATCAATTTCTTTGTTTTCCATAAACACAATGCTCACGTAAGTCCAAATCAACTGCTTAAGATCTCTGCAACAAATTTCTTTTTGTGAAGGATCCTGTGCATACCCTTCACTCATGTGTCCCACCATGATGCCATAGTGTTGTATCTCCACTCAGAAGCAAAGATATAGAAGAGCCATTACCCACACATAGATACAATGTACCTACCTCTCCTTCGCTATCACCAATGATCCTTTGATGACCTTCCACGCCTTATCTGTAGAATATGGATATACAACCTTCACTCTTCTGCTAACCTACTCGCGAATTAGATTTTTGCCCCAAATCGGGAACATCATGTTTTACCCCTTTCAATAACCATTGGTTTCCCTTTGCTTTATACATTTCATTCCAACAATTTTGCATGGTCTATTATCACCCAATTGAACTCGGGTTCAAAATCACCTTGAACATAATCTAAAAATGTTTCCTATCAGGTGTGGCATGATATGAAGCTCCCGAATCTACTACCCAAGATTCAGAAATATTATCTACGTAAAGAATCAAAGCATCTTGTAACACATCACCAAGTTACATTTGCTTCCCTGATTTCTCTCCTGGCCGTCCATCTCTTTGTTTCTTGAGCTCAATGTAGCCTTTCTTCAGATGTCCTTTCTTCCCACAATTCCAAAGACTCTATCTTTCCAAGTCCTGATTTGGATCCGCCCTTCCCAGAATTTCCACGATTTCCTTGGCCCTTTCCTCTATCCTTTGTCTTCCCCTCGCTTCCTCCATGTTCAATGCATTTCGACATGTTTCACCAAGGATTTTCTCCGCCTCATTTCTCACTAAGGATAACACCAACAACATCATCAAATTTTAAAGTATTTGAACCGCAGGCGAAGTTATTTCATACCATGACCAAGCCATTCAAACCGGCCACGAGCACAATATTAGAAGAGCCCTAAACTCATCATCAAATTCCACTTTTTTACGTAACTTAGTTGATTAGTAACCGTGATAAATCACTAAAATGATCCGCAAATGGGACCCACCTTCCACATCTTCATATTAAATAATCTCTCTCATTAGAAATACCTTATTCGATAACGAGGGTTTTCATACAATTTACAACAAGATCCATCAAATCCTTCGCTGTCTTCTTTCTTCGAAATATTGAAAGCCAATCGGCGTCGCTGTGCTTAGTCAGACGTCTTCCTAGGGTCTTCTCACAAGAATCTCCCATTCTTCGTCCTGTCACGGTTTCTTTGCTACTCCACTCAATGGTAGGAATAGATCCTTTCCTCGATATAAATAGTCTTCCATCTCAGATCTTCCATAACCGTAGTTTTGGCCTAAATTTCTCGAATTCTAACTTTCATCTTCCACATTGTCTCTAATTTCTAAACTTTGTGAACCCTTCTTTTCCCCAAGGAAGTTACCCACGCCTGATACCAAATTAAGTTAGAAAAACAAGATCATGAGCAATAAAATAAAACAAATGCGTAAAACAAAACACGGAAGATACACAAAACAAGAGACACGATGCATATGGTTCACCCAAGCAGGCTACATCCACTGTAGAAATTACAAACTTCCTTTATTATTATCCAAAGAAATGAAGGGATGCAACCTACAGCAAAACCCGCTGTAACTTCCTCTTCTTTCTCTCACAGTCTCCTCGCTCAGAATACAATATTCACCATCAATCAATAGCCGCAATACATTTCCCTCATAAAAGAGGGTTGCCTTCTAGGGCAAAAAAACCTAACATAATCTCTACCGTTAGATCTGCGACCTTATAATGAACGGTCCAGATTTACAATGAAATTACATATACTTTTACAAGGCAATTTTTGCTTCGGGGGCTTCGCCCCCGAACCCCTGCTGGGGGCCCGCTTGCCCCCAGACCCCCCAGCCGGGGGGATCTCCCCCCCGGACCCCGTAGAGGGGGTACCCCCCCGCGTGGAAGAGCGTACATACTTTTGGGGTGTAAATACTTCATCGGGTATAGACACGGCTGAAAGCAAAGAACCTATGCATCAGGAAGATAATCAGGCTCCACAACCAACAAGATCTGATAATATTCACAATCTATCTTGACAAAGGAAAAACTCAAAACCACTCTAACCAAGCTAATAATTCCAAGCCAAATCCAACTTACTCTCTCCATGAGAGCTCCTCTCCTTTTATAAGTTGAAGAGGGTAAGGTGAAGAGGTTAGGATGATCCCACTAAATCATGAAAGTGAGTAAGATCCAAACCATTCAGATGCCACCTCACCATGGAAGTTTCTCCTTCTAGAAGATTCGAGAAAATGCTCATTTTTCCCACGTGTAAGCATTCTCGCACCCTACTTATAGAGCAACCTGCGAACCTCTCGCAACCCAGCTATGGTGCAACCTGCGACAATAAGGCATTCTCACACCCTACCTATATAGCAACCTGTGAACATCCTCTTTAATAGGGTTTTTACAAAGGAGAATGCAACTTCGTTTCTTAGAAAAAGTTCTTCTCTCTTCTTTCTTCAGGAACTCAGGCCACTGACCCCTCTGAAGGCAACAGATAGGTTTACATCATTAACAGTCATAGGGATGACGAAAATAATGTGTAACAATCGAGGTCAGACCATTTGTTATAATTGCACACAACCAGGTCACTTGGCAAGGGACTGTCATAAGCCTTGTACCACTTGTAGTTACTGCAACTCATTTGAACATGTCATTGAATATTGTCCCGCGTTGTTAGCCAAACTTCAGGAGGGATGAGGAGGAAACCAACAAGTACAACTAATCTCAATAGAACCTCACGGAGTGGATCCCATAGTCGTTGTTATCACTAGAGAAGGCGTTGTGTTGGAGGGCGAAATTGACCGTCCGTCAACTGGAAGAACAAGTTCGGTCTGAGGTTGTCTAAATAACCCAAGCTGTTTGGTGTAACTCATTCCGACAGGTTTAATAGCTACGTTAGCCAATCTAAAATCCTAAAAAAGAAAAAGACAAGAAAGGGATAACTAAACTAACGCTAACAACTATATATGATATATATACATATGCTCTTATATAGCTATCGTAAGTGTATTTTAAACAGAAAATGTACAAATATAATTTATGTACATCATTTACAAATTGCAAGCTTTAATTGAAACTTACGAAATCAATTGCGAAGATTATTTCTGTTAAGAAGTAGATAAAGAAAGCACATTTGAAACTTCTTTTTGTTTTTCTTTTATAGATCTAAACTAATATGGAATTAAATAAACTAAGAAACGCAAACGTGTAGGTAGTCGAAAGCTGAACCATACGTTCTAATTTCACTAATATAAAAATGACAGAAAAATATAAAGGAGCTAACCTGTTAGTGAGTTAGTGAGGTGTATCCAAGCATCTGCATGAGTGGAGAACATCCAACTGCCCTGTCCAAGAGAGAAATCTGCAAGGAACTTTGTGAATATTCTAAATAAATTTAAAACCTATATTAGTAGCTTAGGTTTCAATGACAGAAGAGGAAAAACAAACATAAACATGTGATCTCATAATTGCACATGATTATAGTAAGATAAATCTTAAAGTAAGTTATGCATTTCATCATCCGATTAAACTCAAAGATAAATTCTATCAATTTAATTGAATATATGATCACAACATTTATATTTTGAGAAGAAAATTATAGATGGTATTTATAATATAAAATCCTGCACATCACAGATCATTTAATCAAAATATATCAGACCTATACATGTAGCAGGATTAACAAAACATAAATGACAACATTATAAACAAAAGGCTAAATCCAAAATGCACAAATGTTGTTTCATTAAGTTCTGGAATCACTCGTCCATCTCTTTCTCTCAGCGAAGATGATTTCCATTACAAAATATAGAGTATTTAAAGAGTTCATGTAAGCTAAACATCCTATCTTCTAAGATAGGATCAGATCTCTAAAGGATCTAAAAGTTACAAAGATAGAGGGTAAAAAACCACTCAATATCAATCTATATCTTCAAAATTATGAAAGTTTTCTTTTGATTTACAAAATAAGACAAAAGAGATGGTTAATTAACTAAGTCCAACATGCTCCATCTTATGAGATCACCACAAGATACATATTATACTAAAAGAAAAACGAAATGAGAAAATTAGATATTTATTTAACTAACATTTTCCAAATTTTATATGAGAATTGACTTGGCTACAGAATCTCACGATTTTGTAGCCAATGTTATTATTAGCAACAGAAATCTAAATCAATCTAGATTAATTAGAAAAATAACAATAAAAACACAACTAAGATAAAAAAACAATCTTACCATTCAACTAATAACAAAAATCGAATCACAATATCTCAGAGTTGATCACAGCCTTGACACTGTCATTGATTTTAATTATAATATTGCATGTCCTTTTCAAACGTTTTCTTTATCTTTGTTCATTGATCTTGAGTTCATGGTTTTCATTTGTCAATAAGTCATTTTGAGTCGTAAGAGCCTTCATCTTTTCTTGAAGGATGGGGATGTATGTCTAATACTGACCTATCCAATGTAAACAAACTTCACAATGTACAGCAGGGGCAATCGGTCGAGGAAACGCATGATTGTGTGTTAAAACACTACCACTATCCACTGTCGACCTTTGACCGAGTTTAATTCCTGTAAATTCCTTGTTGTCTTTCAGGCACAGTGGGAGGTTATTCACATAATCGAATGTTGGACTGGGATTCGTTTTAGAAAAATTTGGATCTTCTTTTGCCATGAATTTTTCAATCTCGGAGTCAAATTTCTCATGGACCTTGATCGATTCGATTGAGCTCACATGAGATTTTGAGATATTGTGTAGGATCCTCGATATAAGTCGCCCAACCCTCTTGTTATGAAACCCTAGCATGGCTTGATTTTTCTTTGACTGTTTGGAAGGGTTTCCACTGGTGGATTTTATGTTAATATTAGGGAAGACAACTTATTCACACTCGGGAATTTTAATAAACTTGGAAATGACATCGTATTGCTCACACACAGACTGATCGGGCATAGCCCTTTCACAAGGGTTTTCACACAAGAAATTTGACTTGTCACTAGAGGGAATAAGAGGTTTCTCTATCATCAGCTTATCCATTACAGGCGTCTCTAGAGGGTTTACTGTAATGAAACCATTATGAGCTACGAAATTGTCCCAATCTTCACTGAGCATTTTCAAATGATGAACTATCAATAACTTAATCAACCCATGGTGAAAAAGGCTTGAATCCAAGCTCTGTTTCTTATACCTCTTTGCCATTTTATATAAACTTATTTATAAGTAAAACGACATATTTAATTGGAAACCGATCAAACGCATGAGTAGTCTTATGTGGTAAAGGAAGACGAGGCCATAACGACCTTCACAAGTAACAAATTTCCTTAAAACTTCCAATAAACCATGCCATCTAATATTCAACAGAGAGACTGGCATACCTTTGTCACAGCAACGAATATTTCTAGAGGTGACGAACAGACTCCATGGTATCTCGTCAAACTTTGATTTTTTAAACCATTTTTGACCAGTGAGGGGGAGGCCCATTGCTTCACTTAGAATTTTTTCGGTGATCTCCAACTGGATATCACCCACCTTGGCTCTGAATCCATCAAATGTGAGAGAAAAATGTTTGGCCACTTGTGAGTTATAACCCTAGAATTTCCTAATAAACACATCCCAGCCTAGACTCTTCAGATCCTCACTCACATCATCATACAACATCAATGTTTGGGAGCCATTTGGCTCAATTCGGATGACAGGGGCCATAAGGGTTTGAACAGATAGTCACAAATGCAACCATAAATTTTTGTGGGCTTAAGAGGTAGAAGCAACAGGGGAAAGTCTGAGCCAAAAACAAAGGAGTAAAACTAGCAGTCACCCTAGCGCCACCATAATGTGAGCATAAGGGGTTTCAAGCCATGAAAATTGGGTGTTTCAGGTAATGAATGCTTTGAGTACAGAGAGTAAATCAAGACCCTAGCTCGTGATGAGGGATCTGTCGATTCAAATTGACAACTGAAATGAAGTACAGGTTATGTTCCAGGTGTGTTTAATTTTCATCAAATGTAATGGGTGAAGTCGATTTGCAAAGGTTAGGAGGAGATGTGTTTTACAAGCTAAAATCATATCGAAAATTTAAAACCAAAGTCGATTTACCAAGAATTTTAAATGAAACAAGCCTATAATCCATTTGTCAATCGATTCTTGGTATACAAAGCATCCAAGATATAACTTTTAATCCAAGAACAACTCAAAATAGGTGTTCCATTGATATATGATAAGCTCAAAGAAAAACAACATTCATTAAAATAGGTTTAAACACATTGACCCTTTTAGGACCAAGCCTTAGATTATATTTCAATACGATTTAAATTTTTAATGCTTCATTCATGATTTCAGCCATGAATGAAGCACGAAAACGCAAGATAAAAATAAGAAGGAACAATCAGAACACCCCTTTTACAACTGAATAGTCATCTTCAGATAGCAATATTTACAGGATCAGGTGTAGATAGCTACAGGAATTATCATTTCTCACTTGCAAAAGAAAAAATCATGTAGGGCTGCCAACAATGGCGACTCACTGGAAGAAGCAGTTATCTATGCATCACCGATGAGTTCATGTTAGGACTATTTAGAATGGTTACACATTAGAGAATAGTTGAAAGACACAAAGCATCTTAATCAAATTCCAACAACCATTACACAATCGAGCTTCAGATATATTCCTATTCAAATGAAATTCTGTGAAAAAAATTAATTACGAGAGCAACGATATTTTAAGCCAATGGCTCCGATATTGTTGATAGGGAAACTGCTTCCAGCAGGCATCTATAACCTCGACAGGAATGTTAATTAACCCACTCTGATGCCTCTACCCTGTCCAATAAGTTTCAATTCAACATGAAGAGCGCTTATAATTAATATCAAAATTTACACCTGATAATTTTCTTGAACCCGACATTGCTTCGCTGCAAGCGGGCCTGTTCAGTACCCCGACGAAGTTGTCTCAGCATCATGCATGCATTTAACCACTGCCAACAGACCTATTCAGTATCTCTATGGGTTTACAAACACTTCCCACAACTCTCGAGAAATTATTTACAATCTGACATAAATTTAATGATATTCAGAAGAGCGGGGTGATGCTGAAAATTTCAGTGTTCAGAACACTGGACATTTTCCAGCCTTTGATTCTTTTGTTTGACAATCTTCATTATGATCTAAAATTAGTTTTCTAATGAAACCAATTATTCGAGGATAGGAAGGCATACTTGAGTTTATTTCTTTAAAAGAAGGGACATCATAAAGAGTTTTGATGATGATTGTGTCTGCTCATAATTATAAAGTGAAACCATGAAACCTATTTTGAACAGAAAAAAAAATTAGCTAGTCTGCGTTTCAGGAAATTACAACATTGATGCTCTAACAAACCTTGATTGTAGCTTCATAATGAGGCATGTTGGTTTCCCTTCATGGACTAAAATGTGACACGGGCATGGTTTAACCAGAAAGAAGCAAAAACAAACAAAATGAAAAATAACAAAAACCAGAAAACAAAAATAAATCAAAACAGAAAAATTATGTACAAAGGTGGATCTTGAATTTATCAGCAAAAATACATCTTGAGAGCTTGGCCATTCACCAGGAAGGTGTCTGGATGTCCCTGCAAACTTCGTAGACGGAAAGAGTAGGGACCTAATTTTTCAGCGATTACGAAAGGTCCCAACCATAGGTTCTGGAACTTGGTGTGTTCCCCTTTCCCTTCGTGAGGTTTATCCCACTTGAGAACCAAATCTCCTACCTCGAAGTTTCTATCCGAAGCAGAGTTTGAATCAAACCAACCTTTCACAATATGTTGATGTTGATCCAGTCTCTCTTTCACTTGGGCTCTTACTTCCTCTGGTTTCAACAAAGCATTAATTTGACTTTCAAGAGGAGGGCAATCCTCTTCCTGAACTTTCTGCAATAATTGCAGAGAGGGATGCAGAACATGAGGAGGGAGAATTGCTTCTCTTCCGTAGATGAGAAAGAAAGGATAATTACCAACAGAGGTTTTCGGAGTCACCCTATCGGCCTAGAGTGCATTAAAAAGCGAGTTGTGCCAGTTCTTTTGGTTTTCAGAAACTGTCCTCTTGATGATCTTGATCAAATTTTTATTCATTGATTCTGCTAGGTCGTTTCCTTGGGGGTAATAGCTGGAAGAATACTTAAGTTTGATCCCCTTCTCCAAAGAAAAATCACTCATATCGAGGGATGAAAATTAAGAATCATTATCGAAAACCAAACATTCAGGAATGTCGAATCTAGTAATGATATTCGTGTCAAGGAAAGATATCACCTAATTAGTGTTTACCACTTTCAGCAGTGCAGCCTCAGACCACCTGATAAAATAATTCATTGTTGTAATGATGTATTTATGTTGCTATGAAGAAGTGGGGTTAATTGTCCCTATGATGTCAAGACCCCACTGCTGAAAAGGCGAATCTACCGAAACAGACTGCAAAGGGAATGTTTCCTTTTGTACTCGTCCAACAGCCTTTTGGAAAATTATGCATCTACGACATAATGCATGGGCATATTTGAACAACATGGGCTAATAGTACCCAAATCTTAGTACCTTGTGAGCAGTGGTGTCTCCACCGAAGTCCCCACCAGCTTCACATGCATGCAGTTCAGATAATACTTTCTATGCTTCATCTCTTTCCAAACAATGCATGAGGACATTATCAAAATTCTTACGGAATAATACGTCATTTACCAACTGGAAAGGTGCACATTTTAGTCTTAATGATCTTCTCTTTTTTGGATCGACATGGCGAGGAGTAGCACCGTGTGTTATATAAAACTTAATATCATCAAACCAAGAATTAGAAACAACTTGTGTACAATAGATCTGACTTTCACTATGCTGATTTATCGCTGAGACATCAATTTGACTTTGTTGTTCTTCAACTGAATCAACCACTAGTTTGCATAGGCCTTGACCTCTGACAATTTGTGCAGGGATTATTTCAAGGTCATATTCTTGTAATGATGTCATACATTTTGCCCGTTTTTTACCCAATTCTTTTTTTACTAACAAGTTCCTAACAACAGGATAAGGTACAATGACTTTAGTTCTGGATTTCAATAAATATGATCGGAAATGTTTTACTTATTTGAAAACTGCATAAGCCTGTTGATCTACAGTCAGGTAGTTAAGCTCTTCTCCTTTGAAGGCGAAGCTCATGAAGGAAATGGGGATTTCATTGCTTTCAGTGTTCTTTTGGGTTAACACAGCAACATAAGATCGTTCAGAGGTGAAAGTGTAAAGAGTGAAATCTTGTGAGAAATCAGGACTCATCAAGAAAGGGGCTTCCACTATGGCTTTTTTTAGGGAATCGAAGGATTGATTTTCCTGTGGTCCCCAACTATACTAAACATCCTTTTTAATTAAATTATGTAATGGCCTTACCATTTCTGAGAAACTTGGGATGAACCTTCTGACAAAATTAATCTGGCCTAAAAAGGATTGCATAGATTTTTTGGAGGATGGGGGAGGAAGTTTGGCAATGGCTTGAGTTCTTTTGGGATCGATGATCATCCTGTCACTGGATACTATGAATCCAAGAAGTTTTCCTTGTTCCACTGCAATATTGACTTCTTAGGGTTAAGAGATATGGCGTACTTGCGACATCGTTCTAGGATAGACCTAAGGTGAGACAAGTGATCTTTCTTGTTTTTGGATAAAATAGTAACGTCATCAAGATAGACCACTACAGATTGATTTATGAGACCATGAAAATAAATATCCATTGCTCTCTGAAAAGTGGCCCTGACATTTCTAAGCCCAAAAGTGATATTCATGTAGGTGTAAGTGCCCCATGGGGTACGGAAAGTGGTTTTTAACTGGTCTGGTGGAGACATGAGGACCTGGTTGTATCCTGAAAAACTGTCTAGCAGTGATAGTCTTTCAGAAATATATACCTGCCGAAGAATTTGTTCCATTGGAGGAACAGGATAATTGTCTTTGTCAGACACTCGGTTCAAGTTACGAAAATCGACACATAGTCAAATTTCGCCACTTTTCTTCCTTACAGGAACTAGATTAGATACCCATTGTGTGGGCCTCACAGGGAAGATTATCTTTGCATTCAATAATTTATTTAGTTCTTTCTTGACAGTTGGTTCCAACTTAGGGTGCATCTTTCTCAGCTTTTGCTAAAAAGGTTGAGTCTGAGGTTTCATGGGGATGATATGTTGTATTATATTAGGGTCAAAAGTTTTTAAATCATCATATGTCCAAGCAAAGACATCCTTGAATTCTTTAAACAATTTTATAAAAGTGGACCATTCATGCTCGGAGCATCCCATTCCCAAATTGATATTTTGTGGATTATCTTTAGACCCTAAATTTATCATTTCATGAGTCAAGGAAGAACTATTTGTTTTACAATTTACCGACCCTCTGAATTTATCATGCAAATCATAAAAATTCTCTAGTCTTACCAAGGATTTAGGAATAGAGTTTACCATATCAGATGTTGATTCGGGAGATCTAGGCTCTGATATTATCGTGAAATTGCAGAGATTTTCGTCATGAGTTCCTTCATCGATAATTGCACCTTGGGAAGTGTCTTCCATATGCAAAACGTTGATGATATGTTGATCACCATAAAACACTCTCCAATTAGTGACGTTGTCTGGGATCGATGGTTTGAACAATAACTCAATCGAAAATGCATTCGGAGAAAGACCTTCTGCGGGAAAAAGTTTAGAAGCGACATTAGCCAATAAGTCATCCTCAAAATTTCTTAATCTAGGAATGGAATTGATGTTAAATGATGAAAATTTGTGCATTAGATTCCATACCTCAGTTTGGTAACTTTTCAGGTGTGGTGATAGGTAATGTATGGAATTTCTTAGCTTCCTGACCACAATTTATGAATCACTGAATACCATTAAGTTCTTTACGTCCATATCTACAACTTTCCTAATTCCTTGCAAAAGTGCCTCGTATTCGGCGGTGTTATTGGTGCATTCAAACTCTAATTGATAGGTGATGAAAGTTTTATTACCTGGTGGGTCGATGAGTACACATCCTGCGCCAGCTCCTTCTTTGGATTTGGATCCATCGAAGTAAAGTGACCATATCTGAGCTTCGTCGGTAGTGTTTAGCACATTGGGTAAAGTTGTTGACTGAGTACATGTCATGAGCTCTGATTGTTGTTCTGGATCAGTGATGGGGGAAGTTTCGACCATGAAGTTATCGAATAAGGTGTTCATTCTCTGCATTTCAAGTGAATTAGTGGGAGCGGTAAATGGTTCATTATCATCATTCAAATCCATCATGGTGTGCTTGAGGTAGCGTTCACAGTTAATCCTAATTTTGTTTGGTTGTCCATTTTCTGACAGCCATAAATGTGACCAATCTGTTGCAAAGTAACCATGTAGTTGCTCGGACCAATCCCTACTCAAAAATAAACCATAGACTTTAGGGATGTCAACAACAATGATGTCAATAATCTAGTGAACCTTATGATTAGAAGATAACCTAACGAGAACATTATTTAGTTCACCAATTACCTTAACATTCGTTCGATCAAGATGAATAATTTTAAGACTAGAAGGTTGAACTTCTGCATTAATCTTTTGGCAAATAGACAAGGGCATCACATTTGATGATGCGCTAGAATATACCATGCAATTATGTACATTTCTATTGAAAATTTCAAAAGTTAACAGAAAAGGTGGGACATTTTTGCGAGTATTAACAACAGAATTCTGCTATTTTTAGTCGTTGTCCCTTAAATTACTTTATCTACATTTGATACAGTTTTTTCAGTGAGATCCCTTTTATCTGGGGGTTCAGGTGTAATTTTAGCAAGGATCTTTTGAGCTATTTCAGAACTGATTTCTATAATTTTTTTGTTGTTCAGATTGTTGTTTTTACTATTTTCTGCAATGTTTTGAAGCATTTTCCGCAGAAGAAGTGGGAATTTCAAAAGTTTGTAAACAGAAATATTAGCCCTCAGTTTCTTTAGGCCTTCAATCAAGTAATATTCTAAAATTGGGGCTGCTAAATTCTGTTTTGTTTCAACCTGTTTCAATTGTTTCAGAGGCACATTAGTACTTATTTCGGAAGAGGGTTTACTCTGTGTTTTGCTTCTCGTGTTGTAAGGGTGGACAGTTTCAAAGTTTGCTTGAAAAATATTGTCGGAGAAATGTTCGAAGACATTGGGAGATGATTCATATTCTTCAAGTACTTCTTCTTCGGCTATGTCTTCCAAACTTTCAGGAGGAACCAATTTATCATGTGCTTCAAGGATAGTTTGAAGAGTGTATTGTAATCTTTCAAAATTTAGACCTTCAGGGGTTGGATTTGGCCAGTTGGGGGGGAAAGGATTTCTAAAAGGAGGTTTAAAACTTTCTTTTCTTGAGGATGCTTCTTCAACCGATCTCTTCAAGTCTATGACTTGATTCGATAATTTTTCGACAACCTTTTGCAAACTTTCTAATTCTGAAGTTTCTGATTGGGTTTTGGTTTGGGGAGGCCTAGTAAGAATTTCTATTTTCTTCTTAGAAGATGGAGTTATTTCTGCCTCATTACTAAAATTATCTTTCAAGATTAAATTTTTTTTTTCGATTTGGATTTCCTCCTCAAAGGCTTCCAGTAACGTAGACTTCTTAGACCTTTTAACCCAAATTGATATATTATTGTGTAGAGCTTTAGTGTAATATGCCACAATAAGGCTTTTTGCAGGCATTGAATCAGTGGGGATTTGGTTTTTTAACGTCAGGAGCCTTTGGTTAAAATATTTTACTTTCTCCTTAAGGTTCATCTTTAAGATGGAGAGTTCTATGACTAAGACTTCAAGAGATTTATCATCTCCAAACTTCTCTAGGAAACATGTTTTGAATCTGTCCCAAGATACAATGGTGTGAGGTTGTTGGGTGAAATACCATGTAGAGGCATTGCCTTCAAACGTGTAAGGACAAAGTCTACATACTACATATTCATGTTCTACACTTTGGAGTCTAATGGCTAGCATGAATTTCTTTATGTGATCCTCATCGATTTGCTTGGAATCTGGATCGAACTTAGGTAACCATTTCTCTGGGTGTTTTGGTAAAGGGTGTTGGGGTCCAGGTACAACCACAACATCTTGATCGAGACATGGTCTGGTGGGATTGTTTTGGTTTTCCATGGGTGTAGGTGGTGTCAAAGGCTCAGATGGTTTAGATGATGAACTTCCTTTGTCAGATGACTCTCCTCCTGAAGAGGATGGAGATGAATCAGGTGGGGAAGGTGGAATACCAGATCTCCGGCTCCAAGAATAGGTGTGTCGGTAGGATTGATAGTATCGTCTCCTAGAGGGTTTAAAATCAGACCAGTTCCTTCAAGTTGTTCTCATATATTATAGAAATCTAAAGGTTGATTTAGTGGCCTACCAGGTTGTATGATACAGGCCAAAGCACTGTGTGTCCTTAAAAGTGACTGACGAATAATTTCTTATACGTCGGATCCTTGAGGGTTTGGTGTTACTGGCTCAACAGGAATCTGGGGATTTTCGTTCGAGGTAGTTGTTATTTCAGAAGTAACGTTGTTGTCAGAATGAATCCATGCTACTATAGGGGGGCGAGTGTGTGGGGAAGGAGTCTTGCGACTTCCACATGCCATCAATTGTATTCAGACCCTCCTTCTCGCACCATTTGTTGGCGGGCGAAATTGACCATCCGTCAACTGGAAGAACGAGTCTGGTCTGGGGTTGTCTAAATAACCCAATCTGTTTGGTGTAACTCATTCTGACGGGTTTAATGGCTCTATTAGCCAATCTAAAATTCTAAAAAAGAAAGATACAAGAAAAGGATAACTAAACTAATGCTAACAACTATATATGATATGTATACATATGCTCTTCTATAGCTATTGTAAGTGTATTTTAAACAGAAAATGTACAAATGTCATTTATGTATATCATTTACAAATTGCAAGCTTTGATCGAAACTTACGAAATCAACTGCGAAGATTCTCTCTGTTAAGAAGTAGATAAAGAAATCACATTCTAAACATCTTTTTGTTTTTCTTTTATAGATCTAAACTAATATGGAATTAAATAAACTAAGAAACGCAAACATGCAGGTAGTCGAAAGTTGAACCATACATTCTAATTTCACTAATATGTAAATGACAGAAAAATATAAAGGAGCTAACCTGTTAATGAGTTAGTAAGGTGTATCCAAGTATCTGCATGAGTGGAGAAGATCCAACTTCCCTATCCAAGAGATAAATCTGCAAGGAACTTTGTCACTATTCTAAATAAATTTAAAACMTGTATTAGCATCTTAGGTTTCAATGACAGAAGAGGAAACACAAACATAAACCCGTGATCTCATAATTTCACATGATTACAATAAGTTAAATCTGAAAGTAATCTATGCATTTCATCATCCGATTAAACTCAAAGATAAATCCTATCAATTTAATTGAAGATATGATCTCAACATTTATATTTTGAGAAGCAAATTATAGACGGTATTTATAATATAACATCCTGCACATCACAGATCATTTAATCAAAAGATATTAGACCTATACATGTAGCAGGATTAACAAAACATAAATGACAACATTATAAACAAAAGGATAAAGCCAAAATGCACAAATGTTGTTTCATTAAGTTCTGGAATCACTCGTCCATCTCTTTCTCTCAGCCAAAATGATTTCCATTACAAAATATGGAGTATTTAAAGAGTTCATGTAAGCTAAACATCATATCTTCTAAGATAGGATCATATCTCTAAAGGACCTAAAAGTTACAAAGATAGAGGGTAAAAAACCACTCAATATCAAACTATATCTTCAAAATTATGAAAGTTTTGTTTTGATTTACAAAATAAGCCAAAAGAGATGGCTAATTAGTAAAGTCTAGTATGCTCCATCTTATGAGATCACCACAGGATACACCTTATCCTGAAAGAAAAATGAAATGAGCAAATAAGATATTTATTTAACTAACATTTTCCAAATTTTATATGAGAATTGACTTGGCTATAGAATCTCATGATTTTGTAGCCAGTGTTATTATTAGCGACAAAAATCTAAATCAATCTAGATTAATTAGAAAAATAACAATAAAAGCACAACTAAGATAAAAAAACAATCTTACCATTCAACTGATAACAAAAATCGAATCACAATATCTCAGAGTTGATCACAGCCTTGACACTGTCATTGTTTTTAATTATGATATTTCTTGTCCTTTTCAAACGTTTTCTTTGTCTTTGTGCATTGATCTTGAGCTCATGGTTTTCATTTGTCAATGATTCATTTTAGTCGTAAGAGCCTTGATCTTTTCTTGAAGGACGGGGATTTCTGTGTAATACTGACCTATCCAATGTAAACAAACTTCACAATGTACAACAGGGGCAATCGGTTGAGGAAGCGCGTGACTGTGTGTTAAAACACTACCATTGTCCATTGTCATCCTTTGACCGAGTTTAATTCCTGTAAATTCCTTGTTGTGTTTCAGGCATGGTGGGAGGTTATTCAGATAATCGAATGTTTGACTGGGATCCATTTTAGAAAAATTCAGATCTTCTTCTGCCAAGAATTTTTCAATCTCAGAGTCAGAGTTCTCATGGACCTCTATCGATTCGATCGAGCTCACATGAGCTTTTGATATATTGCGTAGGCTCCTCGATATAAGTCGCCTAGCCCTCTAGTTATGAAACCCTAGCATGGATTGATTTTACTTTGACTGTTTGGAAGGGTTTCCACTGGTGGATTTTATGTTAAGATTAGGGCTGACAACTTGTTCACGCTTAGGAATTTTAATAAACTTGGAGTTGACATCCTGTTGCTCACACACAGACTGATCAGGCATAGCCCTTTCACAAGGGTTTTCACACAAGAAATCGGGCTTGTCACTAGAGGGAATAAGAGGCTTCTCTATCATCAGCTTATCCATTATAGGAGTCTCTAGAGGGTTTACTGTAATGAAACCATTACAGGCTACGAAACTATCCCAATATTCACCAAGCATTTTCAAATGATGAACTATTAATAACTTAATCAACCCGTGGTGAAAAAGGCTTGAATCCAAGCTTTGTTTCTTATACCTCTTTTCCATTTTATACAAACGTATTAATAAGTAAAATGACATGTTTAATTGGAAACCAATAAAATGCATGAGCAGTCTTATGTGGTAAAGGAAGACGAGGCCATAACGGCCTTCACAAGTAACAAATTACCTTAAAACTGCCAATAAACCATGCCATCTAACAGTCAACAGAGAGACTAGCATACCTTTGTCACAACAACGAATATTTCTGTAGGTGACGAACARACTCCATGGTATCTCCTCAAACTTTGATTTTTTAAACCATTTTTTACCAGTGAGGGGGAGGCACGTTTCTTCGCTAGAAATTTTTCAGTGATATCCAACTGGATATCACCCACCTTGGCTCTGCATCCATCAAATGTGAGGGAAAAATATTTGGCCACTTTCAAGTTATAACCTTGGAATTTCCTGATAAACACATCCCAACCTAGACTCTTCAAATCCTCACTCGCATCATCATACAACAACAACGTTTGGGAGCCATTTGGCTCAATTTGAACGATAGGGTCCATAAGGGTTTGAATAGACAGTCATGAAGGTGACCAGAACTTGTTGTGGGCTTAAGAGGTAGCAGCAACAGGGGAAAGTCTGAGCCAAAAACAAAGGAGTAAAACTAGCAGTCACCCCAGTGCGACCATAATGTGAGCATAAGGGGTTTCAAGCCATGAAAATCAAGCATTTCAGGTAATGAATGCTTTGAGTACAGAGCATAACTCAAGACCCTATCTCGTAGTGAGGGATCTGTCGATTCAAATTGAGAACTGAAACAAAGTACAGGGTACATTCCAAGTGTGTTTAATTTTCATCAAATGTAATGGGCGAAGTCGATATGCAAAGGTTAGGAGGAGATGTGTTTTACAAGCCAAAAGCATATCGAAAATTTAAAACCAAAGTCGATTTACCAAGAATTTTAAATGAAACGAGCCTATAGTCCATTTTCCAATCGATTCTTGGTATACAAAGCATCCAAGATATAACTTTTAATCCAAGAACAACTCAAAATAGGTGTTCCATTGATATATGATAAGCTCAAAGAAAAACAACATTCATTAAAAGAGGTTTAAACACATTGACCCTTTTAGGACCAAGMCTTATATTAGATTGCAATATGATTTAAAGTTTTAATTCTTCATTCATTCTTTCAGTCACGAGTGAAGCACGAAAACACAAGATAAAAATAAGCAGGAATAATCAGAACACCCCTTTTACAACCGAATAGTCATATTCAAATAGCAATATTTACAGGATCGGGCGTAGGCAACTATAGGAATTGTCATTTGTCACTTGAAAAAACAAAAATCATGTAGGGCTACTAACACACTGCAACAGGCGAAGATAGAGTGACCCTAGGGAATACTACAGAGGAATCAAGGGTCAAAAGAGCTACAGATAAAACACAAGAGTTTGATCCAAGGAAAGAGAAACAGACATTTGAAGAGGCAAGAAAATAATTTGGGAGAGATCAGGCTTGTTCATCAAGGGCTTGACTAGAAGTAAGAGAATGTGGAATGCCTCTAGAATTCAATCAGTCTGCTTCGCCCAGAGAAGGAAAAGAGGTAAGCAAACTTATGGAATTCTTATGCACTTACAATAATTTGATAAAGGATTAAAGCATTGTACAAGAGCTACAAAATTTGATCAGACAGTATGAGCTAGGGAAGGAAGATCCCTTAATAAGTAGAGCAGTACATCAAGTATCTAAAAAGAGAAGGAAAAATAAGGAACTACACCTTAACATTCAGATTGGAGATTATGATATAGATTATGTGGTCCTCAAATTAGGATCAATCCAATGTCATGATAAAGAAGACCTAGGCACTGATGGGAAAACCTAAGTTGATTTATTCCCCTATCAGGCTCAGGATGGATAATCAGTAGGCAGTAAGCTCATTTGGAAGACTGGAGAATGTCCCTGTGGACATCGACGGGGTCAGAACGTTTGTAGACTTCGAAGTAATTGAGATAGTTGATGATAGATGTCCTTATCCTGTGTTGTTAGGAATTGATTGGGCTTTCAATAATTCTACTGTTGTTGACTTAAAGAAAAGAAGAATGACATTTGAAGGTGATGACCTTAGGGTCATTGCACCTCTGGATCCTAATGAAAGTCCCAGATACACAGAGCCCATCAGATAAGAAGATTGTGCATATGAGCCAGAGAATATATACAAATTGACAACAAGACAATAGGAATACATTAATCCTACAACAGATGGGAATTTAAGTTGGCGAAGTGACAACGCATGTTCATTAGATTCGGAATACGCACTAGAGAACTAGAAGAAAAAAATGTATGAAGTTTATGTGCGGAGATGTGCTAGATTGGCTAGAGAAGTTCGCCGGATCGACAAAAAAGTAAGTAATTTGCCCACATTTGATGGTTTGAATCACTTAGAAACTTTCTTATTGGAATTTGAATAAATTGTACCAGTGCCAACAGAGACTGTTGGCACTGGACGAGGCCTTGAAAGAAACGCCATCAAGATGGTGGGGACCGCACAAGAAGAACATCGTGGACTGGGTGCAATGTCGCACTTTGATGACAGTATGGTTCTCAAATCAAGTATAAGGGTGTGAAGTTATATACACAATTCAAATTTGTCCAAAGGACCATGTGCGAAGTTGTGAGGAGGATTGGAGAAACATTCCTCAAGATAAGTGGGTTCATAAATTCATTAACACGCTGGACACAATGCCTATCAACTGGTATCTTCAAGAAAAACTGCACCTCACCACTGCAGATTGGCAAGGTATGACTCATAATTCTGTAGCTACATTTTGATTTGAAATTCAACACCCTACGGTAGATCATGATTTACAAGTTGTGAGATAGAAAGTATTTGAGGAGGCACCTAACCTCCCTCTGGAGCAAGATGAGAATGAATGGACTGCACCTCTTCAGAAATTTCAAGGATGTTACAATATCAATACCGATGAAGATGATGATTCTAGGAATGTGAACATTGTAGAAACAAAAGGACAGAGAGACATCGAAGGATCGGGGGTCTAACTACCTTTTATTGGACAACCAATTAAAATCAAGAAAGTCAATATTGGGACAGAGAAAGCACCTAAGCTAGCCAACATTGGAGATTATTGGGATGATGCCACTATTGATAAGATCACAGAATTATTGCATGAATATCAGTACTTTTTTCCAACCAAGTTCACTGATATGAAGGGCATTAAAGGGCCCATGGGAGAAATGAAGATCCCCTTGAAACCAGATGCATGGCCAGTCAAGAAGAGACCCTACAGATTAAATCCCAAATATAAGAAGAAAGTCAAGATCGAATTTGACAGAATGCTGGAAGAAGGAATCATAGAACCTATTGAAGAGTCAGAATGGATTAGCCCTATGGTGGTTCAAGATACGAAGATAGGAGAAATCAAAATCTGTGTAGACTTGAGGAAACTGAATGATGTATGTTTACATGATCCATTCCCTACACTGTTTACTGATGAAGTGTTAGATAATGTGGGAGGACAGGAAGTCTACTCCTTCACAAATGGATTTTCAGGTTATCACCAGATCAGGATTACCAAGGAAGATCGCCATAATACCACATTTGCAATAGAGTGGGGATCCTACCAATACACACTTATGCCTTTTGGATTAAAGAATGCACCATCCATATTTTCTAGGGTGGTAGTCGAAGGATTCAAGGAGTTTTTACATAAATTTTGGAAGCATATTTTGATGATTGGACTATTTTTAGTTTATTACAAAATCTTATTGAATGTTTAAGACTAATGTTGGATAAGTGCAGGCAATGTCAGATTGCCCTGAACCTGAAGAAATGCATCTTCTTTAAACCCTTTGGAGAGTTTTTAGGTCATATTGTGTGTAAGTAGGGGTTGCTAGTAGATTTGTCCAAGATTGTCGTTATTGTTGATCTACCCCCCCTACTTCAGTAAGACAGTTGTGCACTACACTGGGACATACTGGATACTACTGTAAGTTCATCAAGGGATATGCACAGATTAAAACACCCATGGATAATATTTTGAAGAAATATTGTCAGTTTCAATGGACAAAAGAATGTCAGTAGATCTTCGACACACTGAAACAGAAAATGGTTACTGCGCCTATTCTGGTTTTTTCAAACTGGAGCAAGGAATTTCATGTGCATTTTGATGCATCATCTATTGCATTAGGAGAAATGCTAGCACAACCAGGGCAGGATATATTGACCATCTGTTATCCTTTGCTAGTAGGAAGCTCTCAACAGCTAAGATAAATTACACTACCACTAAGAGAGAAGGTTTAGCCATGGTGTATGCACTGCAAAAGTTTCATCACTACTTGTTGGGAGGACACTTTAAGATGTTCACTGACCACTCTACGTTGAAATACCTAGTCAACAAGCCAGTGTTGGGGGGAAGGATATGCATATGGCTATTGTTATTCCAGGAATATGATTTTGAAATTGTGGTCAAGCCAGGGAGAATGAAGAAGGGATCTGACCACTTATCTAGGTTGGAACATGGAGAGAAACCTACTAATTTGGAGGATACACTACCATATGCACAGTTGTTGGCCATCAGGAAGGTTGATGATCACTTCGCAAATATTGTTTAGTTCCTGTCAATAGGAATGGCACCTAACGAATATACACTCATTCAAAAGAAACAGCTGGTAGTTCGTACAACAGATTTTTCACTTATAGCTGGACAACTGTATAAGATGGGACCTGATGAGATCTTGATGAGATGTGTTATGGAGGCAGAAATACCACTAATTCTGGCAGAAGCACATGAAGGCATCGCAGGAGGACACTATGCAGGGAAAGCAACAACATAGAAGGTTCTTAGAGCTGGCCTCTGGTGGCCCACTTTACACAGAGATGCTAAAGAATACTATAAAGCATGCGATGTATGCCAAAGAGTTGGGAAACCTTCCAGAAGAGATGAGATGTCCTTAGCACCATAGCTAACATTATAGGCATTGGAGAAATGGGCAATTAATTTTGTGGGACCTATCAACCCACCAAGAAAGCGCACAGGAGCTCGATAAATCATCAATGTGACATAATATTTGACCAGATGGATAGAAGAAAGAGCAGTTAAAGATTGTAGTGAAACTACAGCTACGCAATTCATATTTGATGATATCATAACCAAGTTTGGATGCCCTAAGATCCTCATGAGTGATCAAGGTACACATTTTATTAATAAGACTATTGAAGCCTTGACTCAGGAATTCGAAGTTCATCACCAGACGAGCGCTCCATACCACCTGCAAGCAAATGGTACAGTTGAAGCTTTCAATAACATCTTGGATACAACGCTGACAAAGATTTGCAGTGTGAACAAAGATGATTTGGATTTGAGAGTACAAGCAATGTTATGGTCCTATAAAACCACTTGCAAGAACATGACAATGCAGACTCCATTCAAATTGGTTTATGGTTTAGAGGCAGTAGTACCTATGGAATATTTAGTTCCTAGCCAGAGAATTGCAGCATTCACAGATATGGATGACACTAGCATTGTGCAAGAGAGACTTGCACAATTTGTGGAGCTATAGGAAGACAGAGTTATTGCAGGATTTGATCAACAGGTACAGAAGGAACGAGAGAAGACTTACCATGACAAACACATCAAGAAGAAAGCCTTTAAGAAAGGAGATCTGGTATTGGTATATGACAACAAGTTCATGAAGCATCCAAGGAAGTTCAGGACACATTAGCTGGGGCCATATGAGGTGTCCTATGTTACAGAAGGAGGAGTTGTGCAGTTGAAGACTTTGAATGGAGAATGGAAGGAAGGTTTGGTGAATGGAAGTCGGTTGAAATTGTACTATGACAACCAACTGCCTCACATCTCTCGGTAGAAGAAGAAGGAGAAGGGTATAGGTACCAGGTGCATTTGAAACTGGGTACCTGACACAGAAAAGACAGTCTACACAGAGTGAGGAGGAACAGAGCAGAAAGCATAGGCTGTGTTGCACAGTCTGAATTTGAAGTGAAACGAAAGATTCATATCTGCAATGCCTCGGGACGAGTCACAAGTGAGTGTTAGGGGCCTGTTGGGCCTTGGGTATGGATTAATAAAGAAAGCAAAGAAAAGGTGAAGTGCGAATTGCACGGAAGGCATATTGACTGAGATCAGGTCGAAGTGGTTAAAGAAGAAGAAAATAAGGAGCAAAGTGAGGGAAAACAAGTCATTGGACAAGAATATCGAGGAGAACATATCAATAAGGAAGATAGATCGCAGACAACTTTGCAAGCAAAAAAATCCACCAATAGATACTTTGGAGTACTTCATGGGAAAGAAGGAAAGACATGCTGGCAAAGCCTGGAAAACATGGGTCAAGTTGACCTAGGGTTTTAGACACCTAGATTTTTGGTATTTAGGGTTTTGACACCTAGGTTTCGACCTAAGGATGTCTGAGAGCTATTGTAATGTATAAATAAGAACCTATATGGGAGAAGAGGGGTTCGTGTTCTTGTGTGTTTTGAGTGTGTTGTGTTTTTGTGATTGTTGATAGAATGATTATTGTTGTGTGCAAGATACCAGATATAATAAATATGCAGAACATAAATAAAATGCTAGAAATGGAAAAATAAAAGTAATATAACCAGCATAATCTCCATAATAACACAGTAATGATGTAAGAACAACAACAGAAATAACACTTTGATTCAAAAAGCAATGTTCACGAGCCTCTTCGAGGGAGAAACCTCCAGTCAAGCAACGCTCTATTACAATAATCTCCAAGCTAGGGTTTTCATACCCTCAACCCTTATTTATACTAAATATGTCTATCAAGAGAAGAATCTAGAGGAAGATCCTTCTAGAAGCGGAAGCTTCTATTAGGTCTTCTTACATCCACCTTAATCTATTTTATTGAAAGGCCTTATTAATATTGACCTTTATTACATCCAAATATATTGATCTACCTATGTGCGGGTTAGGACCCTAACATGTTCGTCCCCTTTAAAACAACCTTGTCCTCAAGGCTTGAGATGTGGAAACTGTTGCAGAATGGTAGCTGGTTCCCAAGTGGCATTTGTTGGAGTTGTATCTTTCCACTAGACTAACACTTCCTTGATGGTTCTCTGACGCAGGCGATGCTCACGATGGTCCAAAACTGCTTCTAGTTGTAGCCAAATGGATTCTTCTTTAGCTAACTCTAGAAGGTTGGTTTGAACTTGGCACCTAGTTCCAATCACCTTCTTTAAGCATGAAACATGAAAAACAGGATGTAGCTTCGACTGACTAGGCAGAGCTAACTGATATGCGACTTGTCCCACACGCTTGAGAAATGTATAAGGACCATAAAATTTGGGCACTAGCTTCTAACAATGCTCGGCCTTGAGGGAAGTTTGCTTGTATTGTTGCAGTCGTGAAAACACCTGATCCCCTTCTGCAAATTGACGTTCAGAGAAACCTTGATCTGCTTGTTGCTTCATGTGATTTTGTGCCATGACCAAGTTCTCTTTAAGGTTACGAAGAATATCCTCTCGAACTGTAAGTGTTTGGTCAACTGCCTGGACCTTCGAGGTACTTGGTAAGTATGAGAGAACTGAAGGTGGATTCTATCCATATACCGCTTCAAAAGGAGTCATGCGAGTAGCTATATGGTAGGAAGTGTTGTACCACCATTTGGCTAGAGGTAACCATTGATCCCACTGATGTTGTTTTTCAGAGGCAAAACACCTCAGATATATTTCCAAACACTTGTTGACAACTTCCGTTTGACCATCAATCTGGGGATGATAAGTTGTGTTGAGATGCAATTGGGTGCCCTGTAGCTTAAACAGTTCTTGCCAAAAATTGCTTGTGAAAGTTGGGTC